>OZ022514.1:24480806-24531198 GCA_963989385.1 Ctena decussata | reverse complement strand
GGCCAAGCACCCGAAATTCGACCACACTCGGTTTTCGACGATGTGAGCAATTCCGAGATAAGCCCGGGAATCGCTATGGCATAATGCTACTAAAATGTAAACCATCTAAAATCAAAACCGTCATTAGGTGCATTCAACCAATACAAATAGAGTAATAAACTTAGGCCCCGCCCACTTGTGCAATGGCTCCTTTGGGCAATGAACGAAATATTTTTCGGAGTAGGTCACGTAAACTCAATGTACTGCATATTTTCGGAGGAGCAAGAAAAGTATAAACCCATCTGCTAAAATCAGAAACACTGTGCAATAACATAACCCCATTCTTTAACCGATCCTTTTCATTTCATGATGAATATTACGATACCGATTTTCTATCGTCGAAAACTGGGAGGTGTGGTTACCAAAAACTGACAGGTCATGTGATCAAATATGGCCTCCTCTGTCAACTCGCCACAAGTGTCGACAGAAAAGAATGCTCTGGTGTTGAAAAAGAAAAGACTGAATCGTCATTTAGATTTACAAGTTGGGCTCTGGATATCCAGTGTACTTTGAAATCACAACGGACACAATTTGATCGTCGAAAACCGGGAGTGGCGGCATAATTATCAAGCAGATTTGTTTTTTAGAGAAGCAAATGTTAAGAGATGAAATCATGACAAGATAGTTTCGTGCTGTATTTCAAAAACAAGTTTATGTTAGGCCGCAAATTCTTACAAGATTAGTGAAGGTCCTTCCCGCACTACATGCAATATTACTGATGACTGATGACCCACCAGTCTTCTAGTATTTGACTTTATGGACAAGGAAATATGTTTTAACCACATTAATACTCAAAGCATTAGTGTTAAAACTGATAGTAATTATATTATTGTACAACATTAAATAATCATTATGTTTTTTGTTGTTGTTGTTGTTTTAGGCCTGCTTTTTTCTGGTTGTTGTACTTGTTTATAAATCCTTCTTGTACCTTCGAATACATCTATAATAGGAAACTCTTTGCTTCCGTGTTAATGTCACTGCCCGTTTGGCAATCCTTCCGATTTTAAAATTGACTGCGATCCGTTTCGGAATTTCTAATTTAAACGCCTGATTTTAAAATTGGTTGTCGGCTCTCACTTCAAAAGAGCACAATTGAAAAGTTATGTTTTCCTGACCCAAACATGCTAAAACAGCCGATAAACATTGTTTTTATAATGCATTTGGCGCTCGGTTACAGTAATTGCCGAAGTAGTACATCTAATAACCGAAATACCGGAATACACCAAAATCTACAATACTATTATCATATATTATCATATAGATTTTCTAATACACTTAATTAGTGTGAAGACAAGTGCTTTACGAAAAATGTATAGCTTATTATAATCGGCTTAAATTCTGTTGCTAAATACTGACATATTCAAAATTACCGGAATTTCCCAAACTACACCGGAATACACCAAAATATATACACGTTGATATTAAAAATATACTTATATACCAACATAACCACGTGACAGCATGGCGATCGTCACGATAAATAATCGGTCTTAAATTATCTAAAAAAATATGTGATTCTAACTTTTTTTGACTGCGGAAATTTGGATAATTGGAATATGAAAGTTCAGTGAGTTGGAAACATTTGATATTTCTGATGATGAGCATTTATACTTTATAAACTTAGGCCAACTATCTGTTATTAGTTATGTGATCTCGACAGTGAGTACTACTCTCACGTGTTAACAGTCATACTAATTCATTGACTATAGTCATTGACTATAAACGGTAATCGCTCAAAGTATTTGGACTATATTATAACTGCTGGTTTAGTCTTGAGAGTTATGAGTGCAGGCGAACCTAGTACACCTAGTACTGCAGTTGAAACAAACTTGAAGAAGCGTGAGCTGTCATCCCCGTTTTCTCCTGAAGATATATCAAAAAAGAAAACCAAACCTAGCTCAAACACTATGAACAGCTCAACTGAGGGCGATATGTTAACTGAACACAGTGACGAGTCTGAAGGTATAGTGATGTCTCAAACACACATGTTTTCCCTGCCAGAAACAGAACTACATAAACTTGGGGAAATAGTTATACCAACAGTGCAAGCAACCGTATTGGGGTCTATTAGAAACGATCTGAGGGGATTGATAAAGGAGGCTGTGTCCGAAGTTTTAGAGGACAAATTAAAAGCTCTGGCTGATGATAATAAACGTCTCTCAAGTGAAAATGAGCAACTGAAGAACCGTGTTTCCCGCTTAGAGCAATCGCTTGATGATGCTGAACAATACAGCCGGCGTAATTGCGTTCGACTGTCAAACATACCAGAAACTGTCAGCGAAGATACTGATCGTCTGGTGCTCAAGGTCGCTGAAACAATGAACATTGATGTCTCATCACGAGATATTGATAGGTCGCACAGAATCGGAAAACCTGGGAAAAAGGTACACAGAGACATCATCGTTAAATTTACGAGCTACAGGGTACGTGAACAAATGATGAAACACCGCAAAAATCTGAAAGGCTCTGAACTTAACGGTGTTTTTGTTAACGAGGACCTCACCAGAAATCGCAGTTCAATCCTGTATGAAGCTAGACTTCTTGTGAAACTAAGGCAGCCTAAATTGCATGGTGCGTGGTCCTCAGACGGTAAAATATTGATAAAGGATTTAAGTGGCAATATTCACAAAATCTCTTCCATCCATGAGCTCGAGCCTTACAAAGCTTTGCGAACAGCTTCAGATGAGACTGTTCTAAAGAGATAGACTAAAACCATAGATACATTCAATTCTGTTTGATAGTCACAGCCTATTTTTGATCATCCATTGGGCACACAGTGGCGAGTCGGCACTGAGTCGAGTTGATTCAATGCTGACTCAACATTGTGTGCCTGCAGGAAAGATATATAAATATATATAGTTTCTATATGTTGCAGATCAGCCTTCACATCTGCGCCGCGCGTTTTTTTTTTTTTTTTTTTTTATTATTATTTTTTATTCTCTGTGCATATTACAGACCTAGGGAATCCTTCAGTGTTGACTTAGGCCTCCTTTAGGCACCATTAAGGTCGCGCAGATGTGCGGACTGCATTGATGGATTAAGGTCCCACCTTACAGTGACTATTTTGAACAGTACTCGTTGTCCCCCTTGCATTGTGAATTGTAAAGTACTGCTACACTAAGCTTTTTTCTGTAGGGCTCACCTGGGGAGCGTTGAATAGGCATCGAGTCAATCTTGATTCAACGCAACGACGTTGAATCAAGGTTGAATCGATGTTGGTTCGACGTTGTGATCCCCGATGGACAGGTTCGAACAGAACAGACCGATACGGTCTCACCAGCCATAATATTTTTGCAAGCAGGGAGCATTGAGTCTGCATTGAGTCGACCTTGATTCAACGCAGCGATGTTGAATCAGGGTCGAATCAATGTTGATTCGACGTTATGTGCCCAAAGGGCAGGTTCGAACAAAATGGATGGATACGGTCTCACCAGCCGTAATAATTTTGCTGCGACTGCTCGGTATGTCAGTGAAGTTAAGATCGTGGTATCACAGTGGGCGAGAAAAACGTTTGTCTTCGTCAAAGTGTACATCGAAACAACCTACTATTTTCAACTGTAAACATTTGAGCCCCCGCATCGAAGTAGAGCATGCAGCCGCGTGTAGATAGTCGCGTTTTTTTTTGTTTTTTGTCATAATGGACTCTTTGGTATCCCATGAACTGAGGCAGGCATAATACTTTAATCATGCTGTAAGGGTGCGTAGACTGATCCCTGCCACCACTGTGGAGAGTCTTTGTTGGGTCCTGTTTCTCGTGACGCGACTCATTTATTTACCTTATTGTGGGATTGCTTGTGTATGTATGCTGTGGAGATTGCTACAGACTAGGTTGGGAAAGGCTCGATCAGCAAAAGCTTTCTCCATAGTTACACCATCCTACACTCTTTCCTAAGAGAAAAACTCTCTACTCGCTTATTGACCATCTAAATATGCATAATTTTTCACTGACATGCCGAGCAGACGCACTGAAGGTTGAGATTCTGCATACTATTCTAATTCATCTCATCTATCTATTTTTTCCAAGGGCTTAATTTGGAGAATAGACATCTGCCGATTTATTTGTGAAGCAACTATTAAATAATCTCAGAAGCTTTCTGTATATGAAAATGTCTCGCGAGAGTCTTAAATATGCGTCAAATGTGCACAACATGCAACTTCTCGCCAAACTCCAACTTGTGTGGAAAAGTATACTTTACGGTATGCTGCGGTAAATTTTGCAAATCCTTTGTTTCCTAAACTCGGCAACACAAACACCAAAAATGTTGCAATTAACATACTTACCAAGCCCCCCCTCCCACCCCTCCACACACTAGTACAGACACACGAGTAGGCGCACGCTCGCAAGCACAGTAACACGGATGCCTATAACCTTTCTAGTCTATTCTTTGAGTGTAGGTCTCGCCTCAAATTATGATAGTATTTATCGCAGTTTACATATTTGAATCGTTAGAAAAAAAAAAAAAAAAAAAAAAAAAAAACTGTACATGTATATGGATGATATGTAGATAGCTATAGACTCGGTAGGGACTGACCCAATCAGTTGCCAGCTATCTCCATAACTCTAGATCAACAATTTCCAAATTCATAATGGCTGTAACAATAGAAACGTTATATACGTAATACTTTTTTTATCACTTTACTATTATTAATAACAACCTCTCGCATCAGATGATATACGCAAAGCCTCCAAACATGTAATGTGATAAATGTACACTCAAAGATTTGTACTGGAACATCTTCCCATATCAAATGTTATCAGCCTGTTCTCATTAACGCTTCTTAAACATTTGATCTAGGCCATCAAACTCCGTACGCATCGTCCATCATTACATTTAAATATGAGTCAGTGAATCTTGGTATAAAACGAATCACTGTCAGCATGAATGCCGTCAAACTGTATACTTACCTCTTGTCGACTCAGATATTAAGGTCCGAATTACTGTCAGTTAGACTACACTTACGATACTTACAATGTATCAGTTTATACTTATCTTTCTATTCTTATATATTCTAAACTCCTTTCTCTGTCTGAAAAGATCTGTGCTTCTGGTCTCCCATTTTCTCGTACATAAACAATGCCTCTTCCATGGACAAGTGCCGCGACTGCCATCTGATGGCGGAGGTGTGGAAATTAAAACCGTAGACCAATATGAAAAGGGATAGCTCACAGCTTAACAACCCCTTCCCCATCAGTGGTTGTCGGTATCGGTATATCTGTGACAATTGTGTACATATATCGTCATGTCGTAGTCTGACGTTTGCCAGTTTGGTACTTATTATTCTAACACAGCATGCTGTAAGATCTTACAGTGTGTCTTTATCCCTTACAAATAACATTAAACTTTACGCGCAGGGTATTACCAGAAAGGCTGTTCCTGGACGCAACAGAACCGAAAACATAACATATACAATCAAGATTTTTAGTGTATTAATATGCAGCAATCTCTTTCTCGTGATCTTGCAACTGCTTATATCAGGCGACGTGCATCCTAACCCTGGTCCTGAGTCATTATCGTCCTCGGTCTCATCCGCTATTTCAAATTGTTCTTTGCTGACTAGTCACAACCTTAGCATTATTCACTTAAACATCCAAAGTCTTCTGCCTAAAATGAGTATTCTTGAAGTAGAAATGCAAAACTATGATATTCTTGTTTTTACTGAAACATGGCTTTCTCCTAGAACTAGCAACGATGATATTTGTATTCCTAATTTCAATCCCCCATTCAGGAAAGACCGATTGGGTCGACAAGGAGGCGGTGTAGCGATATATACCAGAATAGGAATACCCTCAATTGAAAGACGGGACCTACTGTACGACGACCTCGAGGCGATTTGCGTCGAAGTCAGTCTTCAGTCCCACAAATTCTTGCTATGTGGAGTATATAGACCCCCTAATACAGGATTGGAATACTGGAACCTTATTGAACAAACATTTGATAACATGTCTACCTCATCTGTTGATGACCTAGTAATCGTTGGTGACTTTAACTGCGATATGCTGAACGACAATTCCTTTAATAAAATGCGCCAGATAGCTTGTTCTTATAATCTCCATCAGCTCATTGATGAACCAACCAATTACACAGAACATTCCTCATCTTTAATTGATCTAATTCTTGTAAGTAAACCAAATAATGTTCTCTACAGTGATGTAATCTCACCCTTCATACCAGATTTAGTAAGATATCATTGTCCTACGGTCTTATTCCTGAATTATCGAAAACCTCCTAACCAGGCATATAAACGCCATATATGGCTCTATGATAAAGGAGATTATGTTAAGTACAGACAGCTGTTAACTGATGCTAATTGGAACCAAATTTTGTCTTCTGATGACTTAAATACAGTAGTAAATGCAGTTACAGATACTATTATAAACTCAGCAAAAGCCTCAATTCCAAATAAAACAGTAACAATCCGTCCAAATGAACCTAAATGGATAACTAGTCAGATTAAAAGACAAATTAGACAAAGGAAACGACTTTTTAGAACGGCAAAAAGGGTTAAAACTGAAACAGCCTGGACTAAATTCAGACAAAAACGCAACTCAGTTACAAAGCAAATACGTGAGGCTAAACAACATTATAACGAAAAACTTGCTAACGAACTCAAAGACACTACAAACTCAAATTCATGGTATAAAACTACTTCTAAGCTATTAAAATCTAATACAGACACTCACTCAATACCATATCTTGAAACCCAAATGACTTGGCCGAAACAGAAACTGAAATTGCACAAGTTTTAAACACGTACTTTGCAAATCAATCCACTGTGGATGACACAAATGCTGCATTGCCTATCTTTGAATACCCATCTTATCCTCCCTTAAGTGAAATTTATATCTCAGTTGATGATGTTAAGGATGCTATTAGCTTGGTAAAGCCAAACAAAGCTCCAGGGCCTGACCTTATTACTCCAAAACTTCTCAAAGAAGGAGTAAATCAGCTTCTAGCCCCACTAAGTTACTTGTTTAATCTTTCTCTAAGTTCAAGGCAATTTCCTGACTCCTGGAAAGACGCGAATGTAACAGCAGTTCATAAAAAGGACAGTCGATCACAGCCTAGTAATTATACACCTATATCGCTTCTTTGTCATCTTGGTAAACTTATGGAACGTTGTATGCACAAACATATCTATAATTATCTAAAGCAAAATCACGTCATAACACCTTATCAATCAGGTTTTCAAAGTGGAGATTCAACCATAAACCAGTTAGTCTATCTGAATAATAAATTTCTACAAGCGCTTGACGAAGGTAAAGAAATTAGAGTTGTATTCTGTGACGTCAGCAAAGCGTTTGATAAAGTGTGGCATAAGGGCCTGTTGTTTAAATTGAAGTCCATCGGATTTTCTAATCAAATTCTGGAATGGTTTTCATCCTATCTAAGTAATAGACGTCAACGAGTTTGTTTCAAAGGTTGTAACTCGCCTTGGTTACACATAAACGCTGGCGTGCCTCAAGGATCTATTTTAGGGCCGATTTTATTTGTAATCTATATAAACGACATAGTTAAGGGCATCAGAAGTAACATTAGACTATTTGCAGACGACACTAGTTTATTCAAAATCGTGACATGTCCTCTGACTGCAGCTACTGAACTTAATTTTGACCTTAACAACATTTACTCATGGGCAAAAACCTGGCTTGTTGATTTTAACGCATCAAAAACAGTTTCCCTTATTGTCAGCAAAAAACGAACTAAGCCCCATCATCCCGTCCTTACTTTAGGAGGAACGAACATTAACGAGGTAGCACATCACAAACACCTTGGAATTGTTCTCTCCAGTGACGCGTCGTGGACCCATCATCTTGAAGTTATATTAGCCAAAGCATGGAAGAGATTAGGTTACATAAGACAATACAAATTTCTGCTTGACAGATCTTCCCTACAAAAACTATACCAGACATATATACGCCCTCTCCTTGAATATGGAAACATTTTATGGGATAATTGTACGGTTGAAAATAAACGTTCCGTTGAGAATGTACAGTTAGAGGCTGCTCGTCTGGTCACAGGTGCCACAAAACTCTGCAGCATTCAAAGGATGTATGATGAAACAAAATGGGAAACACTGCAACAGCGTAGAAATAAACATAAGCTCTTCCAACTTTTTAAAATGATTAATGGTCTGGTTCCACCCTACCTTCAGCAACTTATACCCCTAAGAGTACAGCAAATAGCACGCTATCCTCTCAGAAATTCTCACAATTTCTCAATCCCACCGTCCCGCACAGTTACCTACTCTTCCTCGTTCCTTCCCTCCACATTGAGGGATTGGAATGCATTAGATCAAGATATCAAAGATGCACACTCTCTTCATACTTTCAAGAATAGAATTAACGGTCCGAAGCGCTACCCGCCTAAACATTTTGAGAAATCACAAGTATGTCGCGCAGTACAAGTCCTACATGCGCGACTTCGCTTGGAGTGTAGTAATCTTAATCATCATCTGTATCAAAAAAATTTAGTAGACAGCCCTCTCTGTTCTTGTGGAGAAATGGAAACCACAACGCATTACTTCCTTTCTTGTCCCAATTACATTCAACCCAGACAACACTATCTCTCTGTATTACCCTACCAACTTACCCTTTCTTTAATTTTAAATGGACTTCAAGACGTTGCAACTGATGTAAATAATATGATATTTAAGCAGGTACAATTATATGTTGTCGCAACTAAGCGCTTTCAGCGGTAGGCAGTAACAATAACAGGAAATAAAACAAAACTGTGCATTGTCAGACAGTAGAGTCGCTGAACTAGTGTTTGTCATAGCATCCATGGAGCAGATAGGGTTAAAGGACCAGAAGCCAGTCTTTTCTTCTCTTTTCTTCTTATCTAACTGTAATCACTTTTATTTGTTCCTCATTCTCTTATTCTCAGGTGTTTGCGATTTCGGTAACTTTGTGAATATGTAGCTTATATAAAGTAGGCATAAACCATTTGTATGTTATAGACACCGGCAGGATTGTCACATGGTAGGTTCTGCCCACGTACGTTTATTGTATTAAAACGAATTATTATATACCTGATGGCAGACAGAATGACGAGCCCTGTGAAACGCTTCATACTCAAGTTTAATTACAATCAATCCCAAAGTAACCGTCAATCTGGTCTATAAGGTCCAAACTGGTTTATGCCCTCCACTGCTTACAAACTTTTATTTTTGACTTCTTGATACATATTTCTTAGATAAAAAAGCCCGATTTGAACGATATGAATTCAAAATGTCATGCCATGTTTAAATTTGTGCTGCTGTGTTTATTTATCATAATGGAAATGAACTCTATAAGCCGAAGGCTTCCGTTCAGATCCATGTTTAGTCATCAGTGTTTTAACATAGTATGCATGTATGCTTTTCTTCGCTTAGTTATATGTCTACTGTTTATATACATGTATGCATTGTACTGTTTCTTTTTGAATAAATATTGTTTAAACCAAAAATATACTTAATACTATCAAAAACTGTTGTTGTTTAGCAAATACTGCATGTACATGCTAGCAAGTGATTGACCCAAACCAGCTTGCATATCTGCACAATGATACCTATCAAAGACCCTATACGTTACTCTATTTATTCTCACTTCCGATCCCAAAAATAGCCATCTATGAGATGGGAATAGTTCTTATTTTACATATTCTGGCAATATTAAAGTTTAATTTGAAAACAAGTAGTAGCAAGTTGTAGTCAGGTATTTCGCGTATACCTGTTTTTTTTTTAGGAAATTTACCCCTCCGACTAGCATTGAACCGTACTTGTAAGGCTGAAACTTTGATGACAGCGAACATTCTATTTCAACAACCAAAACTTTTATCAAAACTAAATTCCGGCTCAGCCGTCACTACCATGGCAACTCATGAATACCTTCTTAGAGGATTCAACAGTTCAGTAACTATAGGATGGGAAACTCTAGGAAAAATCTCATTTGACCAATATACCTACACTGTTGACTAGTACCCTTAAGTCCAAAGGCTTGTTTCGAGATATGTTGGTGAGACAGGATCGCTCAATATATGCAGCTTGACACCAGCATAATAGCTCTGAACGCTGGTTTGATTCCGGCCTGCTAAGACACACTCACCATACTACCTAGAAACATGTCGTAGAACACCGGTCTAATACCTACCTGCTCAGACACACTCTCCACACTACTTACAAACTTGTTGATGAACACTGGCCTAATACGTACCTGCTGAGACACCCTCAACCCACTACCTAGTATCATATTGTTGAACACCGGTCTAATACCTACCTGCTCAGACACACTCTCCGCACTACTTAGAAACTTGTTGATGAACACCGGCCTAATACCTACCTGCTGAGATACCCTCAACCCACTACCTAGTATCATATTGTTGAACACCGGTCTAATACCTACCTGCTCAGACACACTCTCCGCACTACATAGAAACTTGTTGATGAACACCGGCCTAATACCTACCTGCTGATATACCCACATCCCACTACCTAGTATCATATCGTTGAACACCAGTCTAATACCTACCAGCTCAGACACACTCTTCACACTACTTAGAAACTTGTTGATGAACACCGGCCTAATACCTACCTGCTGAGACACCCTCATCCTACTACCTAGCATCATATCCTTGATCACCGGTCTAAAACTTGCCTGCTCAGACACACTCTTTGCAATACTTAGAAACTTGTTGATGACCATCCGCCTAATACCTACCTGCTGAGACACCCTCAGCCCACTACCTAGTATCATATCGTAGAACACCAGTCTAATACCTACCAGCTCAGACACACTCTCCGCACTTCTCAGTAACTTGTTGATGAACTACGGCTAATACCTACCTGCTGAGATACCCTCAGCCCACTACCTAGTATCATATTGTAGAACACCGGTCTAATACCTACCTCCTTAGACACACTCTCCGCACTACTTAGAAACTTGTTGATGAACACCAGCCTCATACCTACCTGCTGAGACACCCTCATCCTACTTCCTATAAAACAAATACAGTACAACATTTGCAGTCATTTAGAAGACAGATTTCCCTGTCTCGGCATTGAAATGGGTACATCTGAATTTTTAAGTGAATATGCCCAAATGGATCGCCTGTCCAATGTTCAATTTTTCCAAAAATTCAATATTGAAGAATATAAATGATGTATAAAACCTGTTCCCTACAACATTTGAAGTCATTTAGAAGATAGAACTCCCTGTCTTGGCATTGAAATGGGTATATACGGATTTTCTACAGAATATTCCCAAATGAATCGCCTTTCCAATTTGAAATTTGTAAAATTTTCAAAAATTCAATGTTGAAGAAAACACATAATGTATAATACATGTTCCCTACAAAATTTGCAATCATTTTAAAGACAGATTTACCTGTCTTGGCATTGAAATGGGTACGTATGGATTTTAAGCTGAATATTCCCAAATGGATCGCCTGTCCAATTTGCAATTTTTAAATTTTTCCAAAAATTCAATGTTGAAGAATATAAATATAGTACCAAACCTGTTCCTTACAACATTGAGGTCATTTAGAAGATAGAACTCCCTGTCTTGGCATTGAAATGGGTACTAACGGATTTTTTTTACTGAATATTCCCAAATGGATCGCCTGTCCAATTTGGAATTTTTAAAATTTTCAAAAATTCTATATTAGATAAAACACATGATGTATAAAACATGTTCCCTAGAACATCTGCAATCATTTAAAAGACAAATTTCCCTGCCTTGGCATTGAAATGGGTACATATGGATTTTTAGCTGAATATTCCCAAATGGATCGCCTGTCCAATTTGCAATTTTTAAATTTTTCCAATATTTCTATGGTTAAGAATATAAATGTAGTATAAAACCTGTTCCCTACAACATTGAAGTCATTTAGAAGATAGAACTCCCTGTCTTGGCATTGAAATGGGTACATACGGATTTTTTTTTACTGAATAATCCCAAATGGATCGCCTGTCCAATTTGGTATTTTTAAAATTTTCAAAAATTCAATGTTGAAGAAACACATGGTGTATAAAACATGTTTCCTACAATATTTGCAATCTTTTAAAAGACAGATTTCCCTGCCTTGGCATTGAAATGGGTACATATGGATTTTTTGCTGAATATTCCCAAATGGATCGCCTGTCCAATTTGCAATTTTTAAATTTTTAAAAAATTTTAATGTTGAAGAATATAAATGTAGTATAAAACTTGTTCCCTACAACATTGAAGTCATCTAGAAGATAGAAATCCCTGTCTTGGCATTGAAATGGGTACATACGGATTTTTTTTACTGAATATTCCCAAATGGATCGCCTGTCCAATTTGGAATTTTTAAAATTTTCAAAAATTCAATGTTGAAGAAAACACATGATGTATAAAACATGTTCCCTAGAACATTTGCAATCATTTAAAAGACAAATTTCCCTGCCTTGGCATTGAAATGGGTACATATGGATTTTAAGCTGAATATTCCCAAATGGATCGCCTGTCCAATTTGCAATTTTTAAATTTTTCAAAAAATTCAATGATGAAGAATTTAAATGTAGTACCAAACCTGTTCCATACAACATTGAAGTCATTTAGAAGATAGAACTCCCTGTCTTGGCATTGAAATGGGTACTAACGGATTTTTTTACTGAATATTCCCAAATGGATCGCCTGTCCAATTTGGAATTTTTAAAATTTTCAAAAATTCAGTGTTGAACAAACACATGGTGTATAAAACTACTTTCCTACAACATTTGCAGTCTTTTAAAAGACAGATTTCCCTTTCTTTGCATTGAAATGGGTACATATGGATTTTTAGATGAATATTCCCAAATGGATCGCCTGTCCAATTTGGAATTTGTTAAATTTTTCCAATATTTCTATGTTGAAGAATATAAATGTAGTATAAAACCTGTTCCCTACAACATTGAAATCATTTAGAAGATAGAACTCCCTGTCTTGGCATTGAAATGGGTACATACGGATTTTTTAACTGAATATTCCCAAATGGATTGCCTGTCCAATTTGGAATTTTTTAAATTTTCAAAAATTCAATGTTGAAGAAAACACATGATGTATAAAACATGTTCCCTTCAACATTTGCAATCATTTAAAAGACAAATTTCCATGTCTTGGCATTTCAATGGGTACATATGGATTTTAGCTGAATATTCCCAAATGGATCGCCTGTCCAATTTGCAATTTTTAAATTTTTCAAAAAATTCAATGTTGAAGAATATAAATGTAGTATAAAACCTGTTCCCTACAACATTGAAGTCATCTAGAAGATAGAACTCCCTGTCTTGGCATTGAAAAGGGTACATACGGATTTTTTACTGAATATTCCCAAATGGATCGCCTGTCCAATTTGGGAATTTAAAATTTGCCATAAATTCTATGTCCAAGAATACACATGATATATTTAACAGGTTCCATACAATATTTACAGTCATTTAGAACACAGATTACATTGTCCTTGCATTGAAATGGGAACACGAGGATTTTTAACTGAATATTCCCAAATGGACCGCCCGTCCAATTTTGGAATTTTCAAAATTTGCCATGAATTCAGTGTCCAAGAATACAACAGGTGTATAAAACTCGTCCAATACAACATTTACAGTCATTTAGAAGACAGATTTCCTTGTATTGGCATTGAAATGGGTACATAAGGAATTTTAAATTAATATTCCCAAATGGATCGCCTGTCCGATCTTTAATTTTCAAAATTTGCCAAAAATTCAATCTGGAAGATCAAAGGATGTATAAAACATGTTCCGTACAACATTTGCTGTCATTTAGATGACCGATCCACATGTTTTGTCATTGAAATGGGTACTAACGGATTTTTTACTGAATATTCCCAAATGGATCGCCTGTCCAATTTGGAATTTTTAAAATTTTCAAAAATTCAGTGTTGAACAAACACATGGTGTATAAAACTACTTTCCTACAACATTTGCAGTCTTTTAAAAGACAGATTTCCCTTTCTTTGCATTGAAATGGGTACATATGGATTTTTAGATGAGTATTCCCAAATGGATCGCCTGTCCAATTTGCAATTTTTAAATTTTTCCAATATTTCTATGTTGAAGAATATAAATGTAGTATAAAACCTGTTCCCTACAACATTGAAATCATTTAGAAGATAGAACTCCCTGTCTTGGCATTGAAATGGGTACATACGGATTTTTTAACTGAGTATTCCCAAATGGATTGCCTGTCCAATTTGGAATTTTTTAAATTTTCAAAAATTCAATGTTGAAGAAAACACATGATGTATAAAACATGTTCCCTTCAACATTTGCAATCATTTAAAAGACAAATTTCCATGTCTTGGCATTTCAATGGGTACATATGGATTTTAGCTGAATATTCCCAAATGGATCGCCTGTCCAATTTGCAATTTTTAAATTTTTCAAAAAATTCAATGTTGAAGAATATAAATGTAGTATAAAACCTGTTCCCTACAACATTGAAGTCATCTAGAAGATAGAACTCCCTGTCTTGGCATTGAAAAGGGTACATACGGATTTTTTACTGAATATTCCCAAATGGATCGCCTGTCCAATTTGGGAATTTAAAATTTGCCATAAATTCTATGTCCAAGAATACACATGATATATTTAACAGGTTCCATACAATATTTACAGTCATTTAGAACACAGATTACATTGTCCTTGCATTGAAATGGGAACACGAGGATTTTTAACTGAATATTCCCAAATGGACCGCCCGTCCAATTTTGGAATTTTCAAAATTTGCCATGAATTCAGTGTCCAAGAATACAACAGGTGTATAAAACTCGTCCAATACAACATTTACAGTCATTTAGAAGACAGATTTCCTTGTATTGGCATTGAAATGGGTACATAAGGAATTTTAAATTAATATTCCCAAATGGATCGCCTGTCCGATCTTTAATTTTCAAAATTTGCCAAAAATTCAATCTGGAAGATCAAAGGATGTATAAAACATGTTCCGTACAACATTTGCTGTCATTTAGATGACCGATCCACATGTTTTGTCATTGGAATGGGTACATAAGGAGTTGTAACAGAATAATTCCCAAATGGATCGCCTGTCCAATTTGGAATTTTCAAAATTTGCCAAAAACTCAATGTCGAAGATAAAAAAAGATGTACAAAACTCTTTCCATACAACATTTGCAGTCATTTAGAAGACAGATTCCCTTGTTTAGGCATTGATATGTGTGCATAATGATTTTTAACTTAATATTCCCAAATGGATCGACTGTCCATTTTAAAATTTTCAAAATTTATCATAATTTCAATGTCCAGGAATACAAAAGATGTATCAAACTCGTTCATTACAACATATGCTGTCATTTAGAAGACAGATTCCCATGTCTTGGCATTACATTGGCTAAATAAGGCATTTTAACTGAATATTCCCAAATGGATCGCCTGTCCAATTTGGAATTTTAAAATTTGTCCTAAATTCAATGTCCAAGAATACACATGATGTATTTAACAGATTCCATTCAGTATTTACAGTCATTTAGAACACAGATTCCCTTGTCCTTGCATTGAAATGGGTACATAGGGAGTTTAAACTGAATATTCCCAAATGGATCGCCTGTCCAATTTGGAATTTTTAAAGAATTTGCCACGAATTTAATGTCCAAGAATACAAATGATATATAAACACGTTCCATACAAGATTTGCAGTCATTCAGATTTCCTTGTTTTCGGTACAGAAATTGCAATCATTTAGGAGACAGTTTCCATTGTCTTGGCATTTTGGCATTGAAATGGGCACATTAGGAGTATTAACAGAATAATCCCAAATGGATTGCCTGTCTATATTTTGACGAATATTCAATGCGGAAGGTACAAGCGATGTATATAACATGTTTGGTACTAGATTTGCTGTCATTACGAAGACAGATTCCCTTTTCTTGGCATTAAGCAGTTGTCTCAGCTGAAGGCTCAAAACCGGAGGTCCTCTCAAGGATTGCACAAACCACTGCAGCTCTGACAAAGCTGAAGCGAACATGGAGAGAAAGCAAGTTTTGGATCAAAGATGATACTGATGTGCTCCTTTGTCATATCCATTTTTCTGTATGCCTGTGAGTCATGGACCTTAACAACAGAGTTAGATAAACGCAGGTAGGAATCAGACTGATGTTCATCGACACATTTCTAGGTAGTGCAGTGAGTGTGTCTAAGCAGGTGGGAATTAGACCGATGTTCATCAAGATGTTCTAGTAGTGTCGTGAGTTTGTCTGGCCAGGCAGATATCAGACAGATGTTCCAGAAATGTTTCTAGGTTGTGCAGTTAGTGTGTATCTGACCAGGTAGGAATCAGCAAGATGTTCATCAAATTGTTTTTGGGTAGTGCGATGAGTGTGCCAAAGCAGCTAGGAATCAGACCGGTGTTCATCGACACATTTTTAGGTAGTGCAGTGAGTGTGTCAAAGAAGGTAGGAATCATACCATGGTCATCAAAATGTTTCTAGGTAGTGCCATATGTGTGTCTGAGCAGGTAGGTATTAGACCGACGTTCAACGATATGATACTAGGTAGTGGGTTGAGGGTATCTCAGCAGGTAGTCATCAACAAGTTTCTAAGTAGTGCAGAGAGGGTGTCGAGCAGGTAGGTTTTACACCTGTGTTCAACAATATGATACTAGGTAGTGGGTTGAGGATGTCTCAGCAGGCAGGTATTAGGCCGGTATTCATCAACAAGTTTCTAAGTAGTGTGGAGAGTGTGTTTGAGCAGGAAGGTATTAGACCGGTGTTCAATGATATGATACTAGGTAGTGAACTGAGGGTGTCTCAGCAGGAGATATTAGGCTGGTGTTCATCAACAAGTTTCTAAGTAGTGCGGAGAGTGTTTCTGACAAGGTAGGTATTAGACCGGTGTTCAATGATATGATACTAGGTAGTGTCTTGAGGGTGCCTCAGCAGACAGGTATTAGGCCGGTGTTCATCAACAAGTTTCTAAGTAGTGCGGAGAGTGTGTCATAGCAGGCAAGTATTGGACCGGTGTTCAAGGATATGATACTAGGTAGTGAAATGAGGGTGTCTCAGCAGGTAGTTATTAGCCGGTGTTCATCAACAAGTTTCTGAGTAGTGCGGAGAGTGTCTGAGCAGGTAGGTATTAGACTGGTGTTCAATGATATGATACTAGGTAGTGAGTTTAGGGTGTCTAAGCAGGCAGGTATAAGGCCGCTATACATCAACAAGTTTCTAAGTAGTGTGGAGAGTGTGTCTGAGCTGGTAGGTATTAGTCCGGTGTTCAACAATATGATCCTAAGTAGGGGGATGAGAGTGTCTCAGGAGGTAGGTATTAGGCCGGTGTTCATCAACAAGTTTCTAAATAGTGCGGAGAGTGTGTCTGAGCAGGCAAGTATTGGACCGGTGTTCAAGGATATGATACTAGGTAGTGAAATGAGGGTGTCTAAGCAGGTAGGTATTAGCAGGTGTTCATCAACTAGTTTCTGAGTAAGGCGGAGAGTGTCTGAGCAGGTAGGTATTAGACCGGTGTTCAACGATATGATACTAGGTAGTGAGTTGAGGGTGTATCAGCAGGCAGGTATTAGGCCGGTGTTCATCAACAAGTTTCTAAGTAGTGCGGAGAGTGTTTCTGAGCAGGTAGGTATTAGTCCGGTGTTCAACAATATGATACTAGGTAGTGGGTTGAGGGTGTCTCAGCAGGTAGGTATTAGGCTGGTGTTCATCAACAAGTTTCTAAGTAGTGTGGAGAGTGTGTCTCAGCAGGTAGGTATTAGACCGGTTTTCCATGACATGTTTCTAGGAAGTATGGTGAGTGTTTCTAAGCAGGCCGGAGTCAGACCGGCGTTCACAGGTATTATGCTGGTGTCAAACTGCATATATTGAGCGATCCTGTCTCACCAACATATCTCGAAACAAGCCTTTGGACTTCAGGGTACTAGTCAACAGTGTAGCTATATTTGCAAATGAGATCTTTACTTAAGTTCCCCATCCTATAGTTACTGAACTGTTTAATCCTTTAAAAAGGTATTCATGAGTTGCCATGGTAGTGACGGCGGAACCGGAATTTAGTTTTAATAAAAGTTTTGGTTGTTGAAATAGAATTTTCACTGTTATCAAAGTTTCAGCCTTACAAGTACGGTTCAATGCTAGTCGGAGGGGTAAATTTCCTAAAAAAACAGGGATACTAGAAATACCGGAATACACCTTGCTACCGTAATACACTGAAACATACATTATTGTTATTAAATTAAACTTTAATATTACCAGAATAGGTATAATAAGCACTATTCCCATCTCATAGTTTGCTATTTTTGGATCGGAAGTGAGAATAAATAGACTAACATATGGGGTATCATTTTGCAGATTGCAAGCTGGGTTGGGTCAATCACTTGCTAGCATATACATGCAGTATTTGCTAAACAACAACAGTTTTTGATAGTATTAAGTATATTTTAATATCAAAGTGTATTTTGGTAAATAACGATGTATATTTGGGGTGTATTCCGGTGTGGTTTGGTATATTCCGGTGTTTTTGAATATTCCGTTATTTAGCAACCGAATTTAAGCCGATTATTATCAGCTGTACATTTTTCGTATGATTTCTAACGCACTTGTCTTCACACTAATTAATTAAGTCTGAAAGTTTCTTTCCCGTGAAAGTTTTTCCCCGTTCTTCTCCCGTTCTGGCACAAGAGACGGGACCGTCGATTTTAAAATGGAGTGCCCCAATTGGGAATGCTGAAAAATTGCCAAATGGATCGTGATTGCCAAATGGTTCATAACATCAATACGGTACACCAAAACCATTCAAAAAGAATATGCAGCGTGAAGCTATAAACTGTTGCGTTATCGGGTTTCAAAAGTTACTGTTTGCAAAGCGGGGGGTGGGGTGGGGGAGTGGGGGTAATTAAAAATTGACTGATTTCAAAACTCTGCCGTTCAGTGATTGACAAAAATATTCAAACGAATATAAATATTTACTAATACAGGTATATCCGAGAGAATTATTGAACAGAATATGATTTATTGGAAAAAGAAAGGTGATTGTTGTAATGGCATTTAATGTTTTTTTTTTTTTTTTTTTTTTTTCTTTTTTTTTTGTTGTTTTGTTGTTGTTGTTGTTGTTGTTTTAGAGAGAGAGAGAGATAACTCTGTTATCAAAGATTTAAATCATCATTTCTTCAGCACATTTGGCTGGATGAGCGTAACTAACTAAGCAATAATCAATTTGGCCTTGCATAGTGACAGTGTCGTGAAGAAAGAATATAAACTTCTGGGCGTTTCTATTGGCGTTCAGTATATCTTCACCTGTACGTACAACTGTGACTGAGATGCAAGTTCTCCAATTACGCGTCGTAACTCAACTTCTTAACTATGGGGAGGACCGTAACTAATGTTAGAACTTGTGGTCCAACCCTATTGCTTGTACTTTTTGTGGCAATAAAATATGTTTAAACTAAACTTCCTTATTTATGGAGTTACATCCCTTTGATTAATTTCTACGGCTATTCTTGGGCGAGTCATTACTAGGTAAGCATATGGAATATCTTGACGAAACTTTATAGCAATGTGTATTAGGTTGAGACAGTATGTCTAATAAAAGAATAATTGCTTCCCCGTCCTTATTTTTTTTAGTTTCGTCCCTTTGATTACTTTTTAAAGCTTTTCTTTTGAGAACTCTAATGTTTGGAATATCTTGATAAACTTAATAGCAATGTAGACAATGATAAAACGGTGTGTGTCATATAAGAATAGTTGCTCCCCATTACTTACTTTCAGAGTTACGTCCCTTTTATTATTTCTTAGACTATTTTTGTGGGCGCCATTACTAGGTAATTGTTTTGGATATCTTGATGACACTCTATAGCAATGTGCATTAGCTTGATACTGTGTGTTGAGTATGGGAATGGTTGAACCCTTACTTAACTTTGGAGTAAGTTTTTGCAGACTGTTCTTGTGCACACATTAGTACCTGTTTGTGGCTGATTGTCAGGGATATAGATCTGCCCAAGGTACTGACTGGGTCCAAAGTTACTCAGAAACGGGCGTATATTGCCCCGCTTGCGGAGCTCTTGTTAAAACGTGGCTAAAAGGCTGTATACGTTGTAAAACGTAATGAAAACGTATATAGGTATAGCTAAATACGTGGCCTAGATATGTTTGATTTAGAATTTTTGACTCAAACATGGCATTTTGATTTACGTAGCGTATACCTAGTCAAACGTAGCAAGACGTAGTAAAACGTGGTCAAAACGTACTAAAACGTAGCCGAAACGCATTAAATACGTACAAAAACGTAACAAGAATAACCTAGAAGTCTCCTAAGCAAGGGGTGCAACGTATTACGGTTTTCACGGTCAATAGGTCGAAAATATATCGCCACAGGTCAAAGATGGCGTCATAACGCATAAAATTTGTGAATTTTGTTGGACAAAAATACAAAGTAAGTATGTTTGCTGGCTCTGAAATATTTTATTACCTAGCGCAGGATGTGAAGAAATTATGCAGTGTCTCTGGAAAATTGGCTGTATCTTCTGATCTTTCCTCATACTGTAGTGATGTCCGGTCAGCTGCGAAGCTCGAATCGACGAGAAAATCGGAACCGATTTTGACCTGCATAAAATCATGCTTACCAGCGAAAATCAGGTTATTTTGGATTTAATTTTAGTGTCTATATCACTAAAACGATAAGCCCCACATTCTGGTCCTAATTTTACTCCAAGAGCACCCCTCCATCACGAGGAATCAAGGTGTTAGCTATTTAATGTTGCTTCTGGTCAACTGTACGACACTTAAGTTGTTTACTTGTCAAAACGTAATTGCAATAAGCACTTCTAGCCAGCCTCACTTTCGTTTCAGAATCAAGATTACTGAATGTCCCATAATACATGTGATCATTTTCGACTTAATGTCTCGTTTATAAAGGCATATATCAAAACCTGTGATATACGTTGTAACATTCAGAGCAGGGATGTTTATGTGTTCGGTAGTAGCTTGTTCCCTTGGCGCAAAAAGGCTGTAACTAAATTGTGGTCGAAAAGCTTTTTTGCATAATCTGGTGCCTAAGAACACAATACATTTAGAAAACAAGTTTTATAGCTGGCTTATGTCTACATCTTGAATTATTTCAGCATTTTCTCAGTTACTGTAGCTTTTGTGCAATTTTTATCAGTAATAGCATTTCTGCACCAAATTGTTTTGCACAAAAAGGTGTAAATGCTCTTACATCCTTTTGACGCCAATGTTTTAAAAACTTTAAAATATTAAATCCTGCTGCTTTATATTGCAAAATATGAGAATTAGTACCAATCAGAAGCTATAACATACAGCATATTAAATTTCCAGTGGCTTTAATTTACTTCCTGTACTATGAAAAATGCTTAACAAAAAAGTTGGAGAGAAAAAGTTGTAAGTGCACAATCCAGAGAGTTTTCTTCCTGAAGATAACACACTGGAGAGTTTTCATCCTGGAGAGGACATACTGGAGAGTTTTCATACTGGAGAGAACTCACTGGAGAGTTTTCATACTGGAGAGAACACACTGGAGAGTTTTCATAAGGGAGAGAACACACTGGAGAGTTTTCATACTGGAGAGAACTCACTGGAGAGTTTTCATACTGGAGAGAACTCACCGGAGAGTTTTCATACTGGAGAGAACTCACTGGAGAGTTTTCATCCTGGAGAGAACTCACTGGAGAGTTTTCGTCCTGGAGAGAACACACTGGAGAGTTTTCATCCTGGAGAGAACACACTGGAGAGTTTTCACCCTGGAGAGAACACACTGGAGAGTAATCATTGTGAGGGTTATTCATTAATAAATGTCTCATGGCCTCATGAAATTTGAAATCTGATGTTTACTTTTTATCACAGAACACTACTAACCGATCCAATTTAACACATGTACAACCATATAATGATATGACGATAGGGATTAGAACAAGCAATTGTAAGCTTATTTTGTTCTTCTCCCGATACATGGAACTGTAAGTAAGTTGGCAGAGACGGTTATTTAAAAGTGGCTGACATGTTTCCGGCTTCTCAGTGGCTAAATATCAACGCATATAAATAACTGAAACTCCAACGCAAATTCGCATAACAAAACAGGTACCCGAACCACTGCAAACGAAAATTTGGTTTCTTTATCAGTTTGCATGAAACTGCACAGTAAACTCTTCAGAAAAAGCTATCAGATTTATCAAATGATGATTGCTCTACATACTTAGTGCAAGATATAGGGTGTTAGATTACCAGGAAACCACGCCCAACCTTGTTACATATAAGGTGTTGGTACATAGCAAAGTTGAGTAATAAATATATGAAGTGGCTCTTCGAGCCGGTCAACGAATGTCCTATTGTTTGTGTTGTCATCGCTACCAAAAGTGATTTAAATTGCATTCATAGAATACTGATCCAATGTTATCTCTGGATTTGACATTTTCAAGTTTCAGTAGACCTATTATCATGAAAACACGCATTTTCAATTTAATGATGTTTTATAGCTGTAAAAAATTAATAAATTCAGATAAAAAAAATCCTATTTCTGCTTAAAACGTAGATTGTGAGTAGAGGCGGTCTGAATGAGTACCAGCAATCTCTTTTAGAGAAGAAATCAGAAAAATAATGCATACCCTTGTAAACCTACTTTTTCAAATATAAAGTGGTGTTTACCGGGGTCTCCAGCGCAAAGGCGTTGTGTGCTTATGAAGGAACTTCTTTGTCATTTCTAATAATAACATGATGTTGGCATATGCCAATGTATGTAGATGTGTTTACAGTAAATGTCAGAATTTGTGCGACGGGCTGATCACGTCTTCTAAAACTCACAATATGGTTATTAAGTGTGCCTCAGCTTCTACAGCAATAATGATAAGAAATCTTGACACTGAACCGAAAGTGAGGCTAGCTAGAAGTGCTAATTGCAATTACGTTTTGACCAGTAAACAACATAAGTGTCCTACAGGTGACCAGAATCAACATTAAATGGCTTACACCTTGATTCCTCGTGATGGAGGGGTGCTCTTGGAGTAAAATTAGGACCAAAATGTGGGGCTTATCGTTTTAGTGATATAGATACTAAAATTTAATCCAAAATAACCTGATTTTCGCTGGTAAGCGTGATTTTATACAGGTCAAAATCGGTTCCGATTTTCTCGTCGATTCGAGCTTCGCAGCTGACCGGACATCACAACAGTTTGAGGAAAGATCAGAAGATACAGCCAATTTTCCAGAGACATTGCATAATTTCTTCACATCCTGCGCTAGATGATAAAACATTTTAGAGCCAGCAAACATACTTACTTTATATTTCTGTCCAACAAAATTCAAATATTTTATGCGTTATGACGCCATCTTTGACCGGTGGCGATATCTTTTCGACCTATTGACCGTAAAAACCGTAATACGTTGCACCCCTTGCTAAGCCTCAGTCTCACTGTCACGTATTCAGGACTGTTTTTTTTACGTATTTAAAACGTAACAAAACGGGAATTTGCGTATTAAAACGTTGTGAATACGTATTCATATACGGGTATATAGAGCTACATACGTGACCTAGTTACGTTTGAATTGAAAATTCAACTTAAAACGTAGTCTAAACGTACTGGAACGTAGCTGAAACGTTTTAAGTACGTAGTCATATGTGAAGGTCCTCTACGTTCTACTACGCATTATACACGCTTTCCCACGTTTTAGTACGTTTTGAGACGTTTTATTACGATTTTGTATGTTTTGCGATACCTACTCAAACGTCACGTTCACTAGGTAGTTATACCGGACACTACCTAGTAGGCCTAGAAAAAACATACGGAATCGTAGTAGGTTAGTAAACTGTCTCGTCCCTTCTAAAAGCGTGGCACTAAGCCGTTTGGTAACCGGGTAATACGAAGTAAACCGTAGTTAAACGTATTTAAAACGTACAAGAAACGTGGTAATACCTTCATACTTATAAAACGCGGTACATTTTTTTGCCAAACGTAGGGCGGGAAACGTAGTACAACCTAGCCCTCAAAACGTGATAGTTAGACTGGGCCCTTACCGTCTAATAACATTCTGTGATATCTTTGCTATCATGCAGTTAAAGAAAGTTGGAAATACTAGCAATTTATTTTATACGTAGCACCACAGCATCCAATCCTGATATTTACTGCATCATACATTTTACCCTTTTTGTGACCAGTGGACGTGTCCATGTCACAGAGTAGCTTCCCCCCCCCCCCGGAAAATGACTGATTTTTCCATAGTAACATATATAGTAGAATCCCCCCCACACACACACACACCCTCCGTTTATAACCTCTGTTGAAGAACTAATGCGATTAATTCCGTGAAATTCCTCTGTTCCATTTCGCTCCGTTCTGCAAGATGCCAATAGCCATATCCAATTTTCTAATGGTCCATTTTCCGGTGGAAAAAAAGACTATGCGGGGAAAGTGGCTCTGTGAGGTCCTGACAATTCACTATATGGTCGTCCTTCCTATAGCCATTTTTCTGGAGTAAAACAGGCCCGGATCCAGACCACCACGTACTGGTGGGGCTCTGGCTAACTGGTGGGGCTGAGAGGTGTCAAAATGTATGTGTGTGTGTATCAGCGGGCGTGTTTGAAAATATGACATAATTAGGGATCAAGTTGATAAGGATTTTTTGATGATTTCTTTCTTGCCTTGAAATATGTGTTGTGATATTTCATTAGAATCGCCTCGCCGAGGCGATTCTAATGAGATATTGCAACATATATTTTAATCTAAACATGCCTCGGTGGCGGGGCTGAAGCCCCAAAGCCCATCCCCTGGATCCGGGGCTGGCTAGGCTCTGAAAGTCAATCCTTATCATTTAGATGAGTGCATTTCTAGCTCTAGGGGTTTCTGGTGACTGACTGTACGTAGCAGATACATAGACTTCGCGCATGGTGTTCGTCGTAAAGCGTTACACTCAAATGCCATCAGCAAACCGGCTCAATAAAAGATGTTCTTTTGCGAAACGATTGAAGAATGACAATCTGTCAAAATAGGAGGCAACTCTCGATACATGTATCTCGAAGTCGAGGTTCATCTCAACCAACTGATATCTCAAAGTAAATTTTCTGGTTCTAAATAGTTTGAGATATCCGGAGCGCAAATGTAAAGAAAAGTAGGAAATATGTCTGAAATATATTCTTGATGGTACATGTACTTAGAAATATCTGAGTTTGATATAACGAGAGTAAACTGTATCAACTGTCCCATGGTTATTGTCTTCGAAAACAAATTCTTTTAAAAGATGTGTGTATATTCCACCATATTTTTCTGCCATCTTTACCAAAGGAGGCAAATTGTGTGACTGTCTGTTTGCTTCACTCGACGACGTCCCAGCGAGCACATGACGTGCAGTGACGTTGAACTGACGTTGATGTGACGTCATTATGTCGCACCAACGTCAATTCAATGTCATGATGACGTCACGTGCCTCTTGGAACGGGATCAGTTTTTTCCGTTAACAAATGGTCTGGAGAAGAAGAGAGGTAATAACGAAAATGGTATCCTTGCGTCCCCTGAAACTTCGTCCGTCCGTCTTAATCGTCCTTAAGTAAATAGAGGATCTTACACAAGTGGTCATTTCATATGAAATTTATGAAACGAGCCTTCGACGAGTTTCATATGAAATGACCACTAGTGTAAGATTCTGTTTATCAAATGACCCTTTAAAATGGGATTTTATCGCCTTCAAAATGAACATTATCAATGAGAAAACGCATTGTTGACACGGGCGTTGTCAATGACGTCACATGAACGTGCCAAAGTGTTATTACACGTGTGGTCATACGATTTTATGGCACAACGTTACTCACTGAATAACAGCGACGTCATATGATAAATATGTTATCTAAAAAATAGGCCCTCAGAAACCATGATTTGGAACTATCAAAATCCGAACATGGTTTAATCTATTTCAATTTTGGAAGTTTTGTCATTTTTATTTATTTTTTCTTTCTTAATTTTAAGGCTTGAGAGAGCGACTAGCAACAGTGAGGGAGGAGGCAGTACGCCAGAGAGGAAGCCACCAAACCGATGAGGAAAACGAAACAGAAATCAGGATAAATGAGAATACAGACAAGCCTCAGGAAAAGAGCTCGAAAAGAAAATGAATGAACTGTCATATTGTGATTCGAGTTATGGAAGCCCAGAAGGATCATATATTTTCTTAATTTCATATTAATATAACAAGATATTATCTTGTCGAAAAATCAAGATACCCACTGATCACACAACGCTGAATCAACATTGAATCAACTTTGATTCAACTTCATGGAGTTGAATCAACGTTGATTCAACGTTGTGTGCCGGCTGGAGACTAGTATATTCCCACTGCGCACACAACGTTGAAACAATATTGAATCAACGTTGATTCAAGATTATGTGCCTGCTGGAATGAAGCCACAAGACAAAATATGTGTTCCCATAAAGATGGTGCCCTATAAGTACAAGATAATATCTTGACCACCAATGAAGTCTGGACGTGTTTTCTTGTAATTTTTATTTTCAGTCTGATTATTATTTCGCAAAATATGGGGACTAAAACAGAGCTCCATACAAGATGGGATAGCAGGGATAATTTAGAGACATTTTCTTCTTTCTCAGTGAAAACATACGCTGTGACGACTCATTAGAGCCGTCTCGGCGATACGGTTCTAATGAGGGTTCACAGCGTATGTTTTTATGAACAAGTATGGAAAGTTATTCCTAAATTATCCCTGAAATAGAGTTTAGATAATAATATTTGATGAAAGTAACTTAAAACAAAGAAAAAGATAATTTTTAAACGATCGCGGACCGCGCTGGAAATCGCATTATTGGACAAAAATAATTTATTCATACGTCACACTCACGTGCACGAGTAAGAAAAATACCTGTACATGATCACATGACACACGTGGTCAAAATCGATATCGATACAGGCCTTGAGGAAAAAGGTAATTTGCATTTTAATTTGAGGAATAATTTTCTTGCCACATTTATCGAAAAAAAAAAACATGCATTCTCTTAAAACTTGTACGGTTAATTATGGGACTGTTACATATTGTCTAACGAAATTTTGTTAAAATATTTGTTTCTGAAAACATGAAATAAACGAGGGAGACAATCTTTAACGGAATATTGTAAAAATGAAAGTAAAGACGACATTGGATGAAAACTTTGATGAACATGATTGTGACTTGCCAAATGCTGCCAAAGGTTGCACAAAAACTCACGGTAGCTGACCATGGCCTGAAACGTGGATTTTTATAGACATGCATAGTGCGTGTAGGAATCAGCAAGGTAATGGCGATGAGGCCGAAAAATAGTGCGCCAACATTTTCGTTATTTTTATGGCATTGTAGTTGAATATATGCAAGGATAGCACTCAAACATTTTTTCCAATGCATTAACGTTTGCACAGTTCCTCGGGAGATGTTGAAAACCTCGGCCTTCGGCCACGTTAATGCACGAAAAACCATGTTTCATCCCTATATTAAATGCCAAGGTAAAATGCAAAGTATTGGCCATTTGCTGTCTATAAAACAGGTCATTTTGCAGATTTTCTCTTTTATTACTGGTGATAAAATTGAATTTTTATCTCCACTGGTATTGTCAAACTAATACATAACTGGAAACTGACTTTCAGAATTTTATCTTGTCAATTTTTTGCTTTTGTATAAGGTATGCAGGTGCCACTGAGTAAATCCTGTACAAAAATTTACAAATTTGTCAGCTTAAGTAAGGGGGAGTACAATAATTTAATGTAATAGCTATAAGCAATGCCCATATATGCATTACAAACAAGAAATGTTTCTATAGATAAATTAATCCTATTCATCACCAATCAATTTTCTTCCCAACCAATAAATAAATGAACTTCATTTTTACTCAGATGAAAAGGTTAACAGGTATGCAGGTGCCACTGAGTAACTCTGTAAAATTAACTAACAATTGACATAGGTAAATACTGACCATTCAAAGGCTGTTACATAAATAAACTTACTCCCCTGTAAAATACAGTTAAAATATCATCTAAAAATGGGCAGTTTTCAAAAGAAACTTTTTAGTTTCAAGTTATAATTTTGAGGAAAATTATAGATTAGTTATGTATAAGATAGACATTAAAGATGCGCTTTACTTCACAGTGATTGCTGTGGTAGTTTTAGAGATATTAAGCAAAATGACCTGTTTTATAGACAGCAAACGGCCTATACAGGTGGTAAAAACAAAATACAATGTAAGGAAAGGATCCCATTCGTTGTCTCGGTTTTACGTAATTTCATTGCTCGATTGGGAAACAGAAATAAAATCGTATTTTCATATATAGACTTGTCATTTTCTCTCTTTTTTATAAATAAATAAACACAAAACTCGTATTTTACGGAGCAATTTGTTAATTAACAACATCATCCCGTATTTTTCCTAGTTATACCTCAGTATATACATTTCAACCCACACCAAATGAGGATATTTGACTTTTTCAGTGTAAGATCGATTTTAATTTCACCGAATGAACACCCAAAGCAGTATTTTCACGAGTGAAAATACCATTTTTGGTGTTCATGAGTGAAATACAAATTCATCTTAAACTGAAAAAGTTAAATTTTCTATTTCTTTTATGCTTGAAAATCGCAATAATTCTGTTTATTCAAGAGTGTCAGCCATCACGACAGAAACACAATTTTTTTTCTAGCCGTTTTGCGTCAAAATTTGATGCTACCAGCTTGTTTATTGGGTATAATATTGGTTGTAAACAATGTTTGCAACTGAAAATAAGCTTCAAATACCATTTAGCTAAACAAATCTCAAAACTCAAAAAATTGCCAAGATAGAATGCCTACAGGAGACTTAGGCAGCATGACGTCGCGTGCAATAACAATGTTACGTTCGCGCTTTAAGTGACGTCATTAACGTCGTAATGACGTGCAAACATGCGTGACGTAATTTTTGTCAAGCCAGATAAGATTTAGCCGATTAATCAACAAAAAACTTGAGGCTATTTCACAAAAATCCTATTTCTGCAACAGTGAAATCGAAAGTGAGAATTTCACTGTTTGAAACAGTGAGCTTATCAGTTTCGATTTCACCGAGAAATCTCTATAATTCATTGAAAAGTATAAATGTATAAAAGAAACCGTTTTTCATAATAATTTGTGTTGAAACATTTTACCACTGATGGAACTACATGTACTGAGACTTTAAGCACATATAACAGACTGACTGACGGACGGACGAAGCCAAACAAATGTGATGTAGTCAAAATCAGATATGGAAACTAGGGTGTGATGATGCGGGAAATGAAAGGCATTCAGAAGCTGCTTCGTATTTTTACTAAAACCATAAAGAGGATCTTACATGAGTGCTCATGTATTATTGAATTTATTAAACGAGTTGGGGAAAAAGATAAGATGCGAGGCTTTGCCGAGCATCTTATCGGTTTTCCCCAACGAGTTTAATAAATTCAATAATACAGGAGCACGAATGCAAGATTCTATTTATCATATGACACTAAAATCGCATTTTATTAGCAAAATTTGCACTAAAACGTCACGATTTCGCCATTAGAAAACGCGACGTTTTTATGGACGTCAATACACATTATTATATAGTAACTTGATCTGGCGTACTGTATCACGTTGAGTTGATGAGCCCATACCATCGGATCACCCGAGACGCTTGCGTCGAGGGTGATCCGATGGTATGAGCTCATCGACGAGACGTGATACAGTACGCCAGATCAAGTTACTACTATAATAAATTGTTTATTATATACCTTAGGGAATAGCCAACCATTCGTACTTGCCAGAGCTAATGCATCGACCCGGATTCGAACCCGAGCGGCAGAGGTATGTAGCTAGTCGTGAGACAAACGTTACCGACTGAGCAATCGAGGTGCGCCCTTTTTGGCGTGTTTGTTGACGTTACGTCACTTGTCCCGTATCTCTGGTTCTCGTTTCTACGATGCACGTTAAACAATGACGCGCCCGAAGCTGGAACTCAGACATAGCCTCGTTTTAAAGGATAGTGATACGGATTCAGAAAACGTCAGTTTGATACGACGTTCTGTATCAGATGGCCAGAAAACAGGCAGTTCAAAGGGCGTATCATTGATAGGTATATAATAAACGTATATATCGTTACGACGTAATTTGCATATTTAATCCACAAGTGGGTTATCGTTTTTAATGCATGGCTTTATTACACTCTCAGATGCGACGTCATATGATAAAAAAGAGTATAAAAATTCTTTTGTTCTAACATATGGAGAACGAATTAGGAGTAAACCTTTTCCCTTTTTCCAGAATCGGTTCGGGAATGTTATTGGTATGTACTGTGATGATCGAAACAATGCGGTACTGATAACAGTAAAAATAATAATACAAAGTAAACTCGACCATTCTCTCTCCGTTCCATTCTTCCCCTACCCCCACGCCCTCATTTTTTTTAATAATTTTTTTTGCCAAAAGTCACTTACTAGAAAGCCAAATTTTGAGATATGTTTCTTATATTTTTCGAGTTGGTTGCCCCAGGTAAATGTATAATATTTATAGGTTATTGAATTTATATTGTGAAATATTCGGCACGAGTTCATATGGCGAAGGACGCACGAGCTTGCGAGTGCGTCTCGACCATATGAACGAGTGCCGAATATTTCACAATATAAATTCAATAACCTTTTTATTATATACCTTTGATATAAATCTGCTAGTTTCATCAGTGCTCTCTACGTACGAAATCAAGTTATAATATCGGTATAGCAACCACAACTTGTTTTAAATTTGAAATTACATTATGCCATTTCGTGTCTTCATACACACTAAAAGCCGCGCCTAATGGCGCGAAAGTAGAAATGACGTTATGTTATCGGACGTGACGTCAGTAAACAAACGTTGGCGTTTACAAGAACTGGGCGCCATTTTCGAGTCTTACTGTCAGCAGCTCTGACGAAAATCTCCGTTATTATTGCAGAATATTAATTCAAAGAGTGACGGATCTAAGGTAAATTATACTTTATTGTCTTTTATGTAATTTATTCACCGAAACCAACACTAGTGTCACCATTCTTCTCGTTTTTGAATTGCAGTCGACGACAAAATGGCCGCCAAACTTTTCTTCGTTCAAAACAAAAGTAGTTCTTGGGAACGTGACTCCTTAACTCCGTGCAATATGCACTTGACTCCGTGCAATATGCAGAAAATATTGCACGGTTACTCTAATGTAAAGTGAATGGGGAAATTTTTAGGTATATAATAATTATAGGTTATTGAATTTATATTGTGAAATATTCGGCACGAGTTCATATGGCGAAGGACGCACGAGCTTGCGAGTGCGTCTCGACCATATGAACGAGTGCCGAATATTTCACAATATAAATTCAATAACCTTTTTATTATATACCTTTGATATAAATCTGCTAGTTTCATCAGTGCTCTCTACGTACGAAATCAAGTTATAATATCGGTATAGCAACCACAACTTGTTTTAAATTTGAAATTACATTATGCCATTTCGTGTCTTCATACACACTAAAAGCCGCGCCTAATGGCGCGAAAGTAGAAATGACGTTATGTTATCGGACGTGACGTCAGTAAACAAACGTTGGCGTTTACAAGAACTGGGCGCCATTTTCGAGTCTTACTGTCAGCAGCTCTGACGAAAATCTCCGTTATTATTGCAGAATATTAATTCAAAGAGTGACGGATCTAAGGTAAATTATACTTTATTGTCTTTTATGTAATTTATTCACCGAAACCAACACTAGTGTCACCATTCTTCTCGTTTTTGAATTGCAGTCGACGACAAAATGGCCGCCAAACTTTTCTTCGTTCAAAACAAAAGTAGTTCTTGGGAACGTGACTCCTTAACTCCGTGCAATATGCACTTGACTCCGTGCAATATGCAGAAAATATTGCACGGTTACTCTAATGTAAAGTGAATGGGGAAATTTTTAGGTATATAATAAGTTTATTTATTATATACCTAAAAATTTCCCCATTCACTTTACATTAGAGTAACCGTGCAATATTTTCTGCATATTGCACGGAGTCAAGTGCATATTGCACGGAGTTAAGGAGTCACGTTCCCAAGAACTACTTTTGTTTTGAACGAAGAAAAGTTTGGCGGCCATTTTGTCGTCGACTGCAATTCAAAAACGAGAAGAATGGTGACACTAGTGTTGGTTTCGGTGAATAAATTACATAAAAGACAATAAAGTATAATTTACCTTAGATCCGTCACTCTTTGAATTAATATTCTGCAATAATAACGGAGATTTTCGTCAGAGCTGCTGACAGTAAGACTCGAAAATGGCGCCCAGTTCTTGTAAACGCCAACGTTTGTTTACTGACGTCACGTCCGATAACATAACGTCATTTCTACTTTCGCGCCATTAGGCGCGGCTTTTAGTGTGTATGAAGACACGAAATGGCATAATGTAATTTCAAATTTAAAACAAGTTGTGGTTGCTATACCGATATTATAACTTGATTTCGTACGTAGAGAGCACTGATGAAACTAGCAGATTTATATCAAAGGTATATAATAAAAAGGTTATTGAATTTATATTGTGAAATATTCGGCACTCGTTCATATGGTCGAGACGCACTCGCAAGCTCGTGCGTCCTTCGCCATATGAACTCGTGCCGAATATTTCACAATATAAATTCAATAACCTATAAGTATTATATATGAGAATTATGACCCTCTGTAATGTTTAGCTCATATGATGGCTTATGAGCTAAAGGCTTTCCGGGAGCTTTAGCTCATCTTAGCCGAAGTCTCCATGGGAGATTAAAGGATAGCCCATTGGGCACTTAGCGTAAACTCAACATTGAATCAACGTTGATTCAACGTCATGACGTTGAATCAATAATGATTCAATGTTTATGCAACAGTGTGTGCCTGCTGGGAGGTTGGCTGCGTCTTCTGATTTATTCAGTTTTTCTTACATGTTGTGACTGGAGACTGTTTACGTAGATTAGAACTCCTGAGGTATAATAGACTAGTCCATCTGTCCCGTCGGGTTTATCAGCACCTAAAACAGATCTGTAAAACAAGAACATTTTCAGAGTTGACATTTAAGGTGCTTAACGCATATGCTAGCAGCAAAGACATAGGCTAGCCTGCGCATCTGCCAGTCTGATAATAGTCTTAGCTATTACGCATAATATGTTCGGAGCGTGAAAACTACCAAATACGCAAAATAAAGACTCTGACTTAACTTCATGAATTCAGAAATTCTGGGCCCGAGTGCACAAAGGAGGCGTAAACTACGCCGGCGTAGCTTACGAACGTCGGCGCAACTAACGGCTATATTCAAGAACGTCACTCACACTCCACTCATACTCGACTCATTGAGTTAATCGTCTAGCGGTCACAGGTAGACTCAACTTAGGGCTCGTTGGTATTCACAAAGGTTAGGGAGCTCTGAGTGGACTCGATAAAGTGAGTGAGTGTTGAGTGAGACCGATACCTCCCTTGAACTCAACTCAAGTGTTGTTTATGAATACGAAATAGAACTTAACTGACTTTGGTGCGCAAGCTAGTCTGATCATTTGCCTTTTTGCGTATTTATCATTCGTGTTTGGTCATATTGTAGATGAGTCGTCATTTATATGATATTGTCCTATCCGTCTGTTTGTATCTACATAATATATACCTCTGTATCCCAAAGGGTTGGTGGTCGGACGACGGTGCTGGCTATAACTTCCAGTACCGGGGCGTCCTACTTATTTTGATTTCAGTAGGGCAAGGGCTTACTGTGCTTGCAGTAAGTGCGGGCGGATTTTTTTTTCGTTGGGGTGGGGTGGGGGCGGGGGATTCTTTTCTCTTGTCTGTCATTTTTTTTTTCTAACTCTCTTTGGGAGACGGTCCGATATAGACTGAAATACCGTCTCAAAGGGCCGTTAAACCCAAAACAACAACAACTTTACTCCAATGAGTATCTCCTGAAAACGTGTATTTCGTCTATCTTACCAAATACACTTTAAGAATGTCGGGTCAAGGTCGCACGTGAAGGTCAAAGTTCAAATATTAATATTTTACGTATGCTTCATAATTTTATAGTAAACCCTTCAAGATTACTGCATGAAAAATATGCAGAGAAAACGAATGATGTGCATGACCATACTTCTATTTTCGCTCACCTGAGCCAAACGCTCCGGAGGCCCTAAAAGGATAGGCAAGCTCCGTCGTCCGTACGTCCACAGTTTCAAACAACTTCGCGCCTGAAACCACTGGGCTAATTGTAAGCAAATTTCATACAGAGCGCCAGGGCTTGCGGATACGAAAAGTTTGTTCACATGTTCTGGGTCACATGACCAACACGGCAATTCAAGGTCAAACTTAATGGTAAGCTAACATTTCGTGTCCGCTCGATCACCTTTTTCTACACCCAGTATCAGGAGAGAGAGAGAGAGAGAGAGAGAGAGAGAGAGAGAGAAAGAGAAGGACAACGGGAGAGTGACAATGAAAGGCTGTGTGCAATAGAACTTTGCGTTTGAAAATATTTCTATAGCCAGTAGGACTCGAACCCGGATCGCTGGCAAAGCAGGCCAGTGCTTAACCCATTCATCTACCGGAACACCTGAGAGAGAAGAAGAAGCAGAAACATACCCGGCTGAATATGACAAACTATTTTATATTCAGATTCGGAAAAACGGATGAGCTACCCCGCCCCCATTACCCTTTACCCATCACCATAATTATGAAGGCTTCGTGATCCATCTTAGGTTTCTTATGCATGATCTTTGTCATCTTCTTGAGCGATAAACTGTGCATATTTAATCAAATAAAAGAAATAATTAAATCATTTGAGAAAAGAAAATTAAAATTATTTTTCAGATACGTGTACATGAATTCATTTTCCATTATCATTTATGTGTCCTGGTAGATATCGGTGGGGCCATAATCAGGTTTGGCCTGGGTTTGGTAGCTTTAAGGATTGCCAAAACAGGGTATGACCCTTAATTTCAAGGGAGTACGAGTACACTGTCTGTCCGTTAATTCCGGCATTGATAGTGTCATGATCTATTACATGTCTCCGTGTATGTTTTTTAGACAAAAAAGTTTTTCTCAACTGAATCTGATTTCGTTGGCTGGCTAGTTGATTATTTGGTTGTTTGAGTTTAATGCCTCTTTCAGAACGCATTATATATTGCCGTCTCCTAGAAAGAAAAGGAAGATAAGATAGACGAGAGTAAAAATAAAAATCCAAACCCCATTCCACACCTGCAGCAAGCACAGTTGGCCCTTGTTCAAGTTAGAAAAACGCCCCGTTACTGGAAGTTACCCAGCACATCCGCCGGACCCGACGACCCCGTGAATCTAATTCACTGTTAAGTCAGAATATATAAATATGAAGCAGAGGCAAATTGCACTATAAACATAAAACATTAGAAAATGTGTGTGTTTTTACACAGATGATGCCCACCGCACTGTGTCTGTCATCCCAATATCCCACCCTAAACCTCCACCCTCCCTCTCTTCAAAAAGAAATAAAAAGTCAAATGCTTATCTTTGGTAGGTCTGTAAAAGCTGTTCAAAGTTTCATATTCGTTGCATGATTCCATTCCAGAAAGTATACAAAACATTTAGGCGCGATGGACGGACGGACAGAGGTAAAACTATTGACTGACTCGCGTCACCGATCCATAAAAAGGTGTTTTGCAAGGGTTTATTATTTACTACTTGAAACTGGAGTGAAGCTCGAGTCACACTTGGGAAAGGTGAGGTTGAGATAGCTTCGTGAATACAAAAGCTGAACTCCACTCACACTCTTGTTAATCCCACTCCAGCCACACTTGAGGGACACTTACTGGAGTTTGAGTCGAATTTGAGTGTGAGTTTTGTTCTTGAATATAGCCGTAAGTCTGTACTACGACTGTATTTTAATCCAAGCGCACGAAGCGATTTGTGAGTTTTGAAGCAATTTTACGACTTAGTTTACGACACGCCTCGGTTGTGCACACGGATTAAAATTCTGCGACAGTTTTACGACGGACGTACGTCGAGTGTAGGCTTACGTTTGCTTTGTGCACTCGGCCCCAGCATAGCAAATACGGCGTAAAGCATACCTTTTTGCGCGTTGCCCTCATGTGTCTAGATAAGGTCTTATAATATCAAACCTTTCTCAAAGTCAAAGTTCAAAGATAGATTATTCGAAAATAGTGAGTGTGACCGCAAACTAAAACATCTTTACTGACAATGCACGGAATAGTTGCTTTTACCGTTTACTTATTGCTCGAAACAGCTTCTTCACAAACCTCAAATTTGGTACAACTGGCTGAGAAACTAGGGCCAACAACTCTTGTGAGCTATTTAAAGAAGGCAAATTTGGATACTGTGTTGAGCAACGAAGGTAAGAATAGATTGGCAATGTTAATTGCAAAAATTCATTCTTGAACATAAATTATTTCTCTATATTCACTTGAAAAATAATAGTATATATAATATGTAAATAAATATAATTGTTTATGACTAACTCAGATTACATCATATAGCTGAAGCAAGTCACTATCGAGAAATACATTCAACTATTGTTCTCTATTGCTTTGTAAATCATTTCTCAAAATTAAGTTCTGTGCGTAAGACTGCTTTATACTTTTTGACAAAGTAAAATGACACTCTTTTGAACTAATAATTAGAAGTAATTATTAGAACCCATTAAAAGTGTCCTATCCAGCCTTTCTGAAAAGATATTGGAATATAAAGAATGGGAATTTGGACTTGTCGCGATACTTAGAAACGTTGTAAATCGCTGTAAATGCCCAACTTCGCTTCAGAACTGTTATTTTGTATTCAAGCAGATATACATATACAGTGATACAGTAAATTTCAACTCGTTCTGTTCAAGGGCCATGATGCTACAGTTATGAACGTGTTAGTTGTAAGAAAGTCAATGTAGAGCTTTATGAATCCTGTTTGAATGGCTGGGTATCTTCCTTTAATCATGTATATCTGATATAAATTGGATTATCTGTAATCTGTTTAAGACTTACAAGTTTCAAAAGCATGTATGCAACAGAAAATTAAAAACAAGTGACCTGACGTGGTGCGTCGATTTTTTTTTATCACACGGCCGAACACATCCACGAATGTACAACCCAGTGACAGTTGCTATAAATGGATCACCCAATCACATGCGGATGAATTTTCTAACATTGAAACGATATTGCTTTGAATCAAAACTGTATCAGTTTATTCATCTGGTATTGTGGTCTAATTAGGGACGAGTAATTTATTGTCAGGTGTGTGTGTGTGTGTGGGGGAGGGGGGGGGGGGGGGGGGGGGGGGGGGGGGGGGGGGCGGGTACATTTAGTGAGGGGGGCGGATTTTTTTTTTGGTGATGTACTGGGGGGGAGTAAAAAAGCCATGGAGCAGGGGGGGGGGGGGGGAGGGATCATATATTTTTTCGGTATATTGGGGGGGGGGTCAGAATTCTTCCATCAGCCTTCTTTTTTTTAAAATGTCTCAGCTTCTGGGGGGGCAAAGCCCCCCCAGACCCCCCATTACTTCTATTCTTGTGAACTTGACCTCAAGCTGTAAGACATTTATAAAAATGACACATAAAACTTGGGGGCTTCATGTCCAAAAAAAATTTCCATAAATTTGCCAGTAGGACAATATGAAATTTATAAAATCGTGTCAAGCAGATGATTTTGTTCTTGATTAAATTTAATGCCTGCATTTGTGATATCAGCTCTCCAGTTTTCTTGTCATCAGCAAACCTATTGTGGCTTCTGGGAGCTGTTCTCCCAGATCCCAACCCCCCCCCCCCCCTCCCCCTCCATTACTATTATTAACAGTTTTATTGAACATTCAACAACAGGTTTCTGGATGACCATAAGCAGGAAGAAAATGCAAAATATCAAAATATGGTGACAAAATTTAAAGACCATTAATCTGCACGATTTACCAACCTGTTAGAGTATGAAAATGTTCTTTGGGTTTAATACAGGTTGGATTGAGGTCAGTCTGACATAAAAAGGTAATACAGTGTTTGTGTGTAAAGGGTAGCTGGGGAGTTGGGATGGTTGGGGGGTCATAAACTTTTTTGTCACCTATCTGGGGGGTGTCGGAAAAAAATTCTGGTGAGACTGGGGGATCGGAAAAATTTTGGTGACTCATATTAAAATGTACCCCCCCCCCCCCCCGCCCCTCACCTGATAATAAATGACTCGTCCCTTATGTCAGAAGAAAATATCAAGAAATTATTTGACATGTGACGGTCACGTGATTTAGTTCTTACATCTACGATTTTACCACCCAGGCCATATATACTGAACAAAAAAAGAAACGTTACATAGTTTATAAATGAATTTTAAGCTATGGAACAATATTTTATACATTGCTACGTTATTCTTTCATATGAACGACTTTAGGCAACCTTATGAACTAATCGGTTTTCGATTTGCGCCTGTCGTTACAGAGTTATTCCAATTTGACTGAAAACACCGCAGACAATGTGAAACGCTTAATGTTGGATTGCTTCCCCTTGTTACTGCGCCCATTTTTGAGCTGAATTATTGCTATACATGTACCATTACAGTTCTCATCTCTTACAGTTCGAGTATTATTTTAAGCGAACAGAGGAGACTCATGCCAGACTGCGCAATGCGCAGACTGATCTGAGTCTTTCCTGTCCGATTAAGCCTTTGTTGGTTCTAGTCACAGGTATCTACATTCACTGAGTAGTTTTGTGGGTTTCTAAAACACGGTGAAAGGGGTGCTTGGTATCCTGGTTTTGCTTGTACAATATCAGGGGTAGATGCTCACGTGTTTCTTAAGTGTCATAGAATGCTGGAGAAACTGACGATCTGCATCGCGGTACTTTTCTCAAGACGAGTTCTCCATTTCCTAATGCAACGAAGTTGTTTAGCGGAATTAGTTTTTTTTTTCGGGATACACTGGGTAGCGACTGAAGTTTCTTTAATAGAAAAACACGTGATCAACAACCCTAGTCAGCACGTATAATGATATCGGAGCCACCAGTGAGGCTACCTCCTTTACTGTATACTGTAATTTATTAGACGATTTTGTTTACAAATCCTACTGCTCACAATCGGGTCCTGCTGTTTGGGAAGCGAGCTGTCTTAGATCTGTACTTGAGCAGAGCGAGTGTGGCGTTGATTCATCTATAGTTGAGCCATGTCACATGAAAGTACCTTGCGGTCCGGATTGCTTAATGTTAGTCCGTCTAGTCAGGGCCTCGCTGCTCTCATACTTCATTGTAATTGTGAGTGCAGTGTGGACTGTCCAGGTTTCGCCGTAGTGCGAGGTGGCTGAAAAACCGTGAGGAACTCTCACTCGAGGTGGATCTCCATTACAATTGTGTATAATAATAATTTGCAAGTGGTGGAGTTTAAAGTGATTCCCTAGGATCCATGTCGCTGTTGTGCTTTGACTGAGCCGGAGGCTTTTTGTATTAACTAGTTAACCTGAATTTTTACTTACGACGGAGGCTCACGCTCATTTGCAAAGGGAGGCAACCTACTGTATTATTTCATCCTCTCCGATAAGTTTATTTCGCATGTAAGCCCCTATTTGACTTCCCTTATATACCCTTGACATGCGGTGTCGGGTCGACGTTTAGTCAACGTTGACTTAACGTCAGGACGACGTTGATTCAACGTTGACTCAACGTTTAAAAGAAGTATCTTGTCTGCTGGGTAGTTTAACATCTACGAACATGGATGCGGGTAGGAGTAAGAACGCATAAACCTATTTTAGTCTTCTTCGATGTGTTATGCGATACAGATTATTATTATAATTATGCATGTGGGTACTGAAATTTTGTAAGTTAGCAAAAAGCTTGGTACGCACCAGCGTATATGCATTTAGATAGCTGCGTCCTATAATGTGAAATTTTCGCATTTCAGATTAGAATCGAATTTGCTATAAAGTTCACCCATTTACTAGCTGGTATCTGTCTTCTTTTTTTTTAAGAGGAAAAATGTTTATAGTATTGTTTTCCATACTGTATTCTTTCTTGTCTTTGTATTTTGATTATGTGTTGACTTTCAGTTTGCTATGTCATGCCAACCCCTCCTTGACACTGAGAATGAACAGCTACCAACCACAACGTCTTTTCATTTCTGTTGAGCCGGCATCCGACTGGCCTTCAAGACTGTTGTTTCAACTGTACTTGGAAAATCTTCTCTCATGCACCTAATGAAAGGAAAATGTGAATCAGACGGTCTTGGAGGCTTTTCTGGTGTTTCGGCGACAATTCGGTTAGGCGCCAAGAAGCAACTCACATTAAAGCAGCTGTTTTTGGTATTAGCTCCCCTTCTGATGCTAATTAATAGATCACCTTTGTCCTTCCAAATTACTACATTTAGCCTTATTTTGGCGATTCAGCGTAGCAACGAGACATATAAAAATGTACTGCTAAATCATCATGTAAAGCTTTCTCCCTTTCATTTAAATACTTGTTTCGTACAAAAGTTCTTGAGGGTTCTGTTTTGTCTGACAATATTGCTTTGGCTTATAAATCTTATTTTAAGAAGTGGTGACATACACCAAAATCCCGGGCCAGACTCTGTCAGCAGCCAGTCTGAATCAAGTTCTGCAGATTCTTTCCAGTATCTTTCTAACCATCTGAGTATTTTCCATTTGAATATTCAGAGTTTGCTTCCGAAAATAGACATACTGAGAGGTGAGGCTGTCGCATACGATTTGCTTGTTCTTTCTGAAAGCTGGTTAAAACCAAGCATCAGTAATGAATCTATATCTCTTGAAAATTTTCTTCCACCTTTTAGAAAGGACAGACAAGATCGTGTCGGTGGCGGAGTCGTAACATACGTGAGAGATACATTTCAGTGCAAGCGTCGATATGATCTAGAAATGGACAGTCTAGAGGCGGTCTGGGTTGAAATTACCGTGAGATCTAAACCTATACTTGTTGGTGGATTTTATCGACCCCCAAATAGCAAAAATGATTACTTTGACTGTATTTTGGAATCAATAGACAGAGCCTTTAACACAAACATCATGGACATAATTGTAAACGGTGACTTCAACCTAGACATGCTTGGTAATAACAATAACAAAATTAAGCAGTTAATGCAACAGTACGGCCTTCATCAACTAATACAGGAACCAACGCACTTTACGGAAAATACATCTTCTCTCATTGATATCTTTCTTGTTCGTAATAGGACTACTATTCTCTTTAGCGGTGTTTTAGATTCCTTCATCCCAGATCAAACCAGGTTTCATTGTCCGATTCTCGTTCTACTGAAATTTCTTAACCAATCTGTAAAAACATACAGGAGACGAGTTTGGAATTATAAATTAGCAGACTTTAATAAATATAGGGAATTGCTGTCGAGAAATGACTGGGAAAACTTAACTCTCGACGAAAATTTTGACCAAATAGCAGAAAATATCACAAGTGCAATATTTAAGGCAAGTGAGGAATCGATTCCCAACAAAATTGTTACTATAAGACCAGCTGAGCACCCCTGGATTACTTCTTACATAAAAAGATTAATTCGTAAAAGAAAACGTACATATAGAAAATTTAAGCGAACTAAATATGATCTCCTTTGGGCTAAATATAAACTCTTAAGAAATAAAGTTGTAAATGAAATTAGAAAGTCGAAACAGGCATATTTTGATAAATTAGAGCAAATTCTCTCAAACGAAAATATAAATAATAAGATATTTTGGAAGACATCAAAACAGCTGCTTCATTTAAATAAGAAATCGCAGTCTATACCCACTCTAGTCTTTAACGGTCAACCTGCAGATGATGACCAAGAAAAGGCTACTATTCTTAACAATTATTTTGCCTCAATATCTGTAGTGGATGAGCAAAACAAAACACTTCCTGACTTACCACTTGCTCAACATAATCTTTTGACATCCATTTATATTTCCTGTCAAGATGTCTCTGATGTCTTAAGGAATCTCAACGTTGCAAAAGCGTGTGGTCCTGATTTACTAAGCCCTCGACTGCTAAAGGAAGGGGAACCTATACTTTCTAGACCTCTATCGTTCTTTTACAATCGACTGATACAATCTGGTTATTTTCCTGTAAGTTGGAAGCGAGCAAACGTTTCTCCAATCCACAAAAAAGATGATAAATCTGTTCCTTCCAATTACCGGCCGGTATCATTATTAAGCTATTTAGGCAAAACCATGGAAAGATGCGTCCATAAACACCTTTACAATTTTATCTCCGAAAATAACCTTCTCACTCCACTTCAGTCCGGTTTTATTCCAGGTGACTCGACTACTTATCAGCTTATTCATACTTATCATACTTTTTGCGAAGCTGTAGATAGCGGCAAGGAGGTAAGGGTTGTCTTTTGCGATATCAGCAAAGCTTTTGACAGAGTCTGGCACAAGGGTCTCCTACATAAACTTGCGGGTATAGGATGTTCTGATTCACTTCTTGACTGGTTCTTGAGTTATTTATCCGATCGTCAGCAGAGAGTCGTATTAAATGGGCATTCTTCAGACTGGACTTTGGTTAAAGCAGGTGTTCCACAGGGATCAATCCTAGGACCTCTACTGTTTCTGATATATATTAATGATATTGTTCAAAACATTAACTCTTCAATTAGACTGTTTGCTGATGATACAAGTCTTTATATGGTTGTAGATACTCCTCAGCAGGCTGCAATTGCTTTAAATGCCGATTTAAGTACTATCTCGAGCTGGGCAGATACCTGGCTTGTTGATTTTAATCCTTCAAAAACAGATAGTTTGATCATATCTAGAAAAATTAATACACCTCTTCATCCTCCTCTTATAATGAACAATACTGTTTTAACCGAAACCTCTTTACATAAGCATTTAGGTCTGATTTTCTCGAGTAACTGTACTTGGAAAGAACATATAGCATATATTTGCGCAAACGCTTGGACAAGACTCAACCTCCTAAGATCCTTTAAATTTAAACTTAAAAGACAAGCACTTGAAAAAATGTACATTTCTTTTATTCGGCCTTTATTAGAATATAGTGACTCTGTTTGGGACAATTGCACACAAGATGATAAAAAGCAACTTGATTCTATTCATACGGAAGCTGCAAGAATAATCACGGGCGCAACAAAACTCTGTAGTATTGAAAAACTGTATTCAGATTTGGGATGGGAAACATTGCAAGAAAGAAGAACTAAACATAAACTTGTTATATTCTTTAGAATGTTAAGTAATCTTACTCCAAACTATCTGTCTGATTTAGTCCCACCTCTTGTGCAAGAGAACATTACTTACAGTCTTAGAAACGCCAACAATTTCCGTACTATTCATGCAAATTCAAATCTCTATTTTAACTCGTTTTTACCATCAACAGTCAGAGCCTGGAATAATCTTCCAGATGAAACTAAGGCAGCTACTTCAGTTATCTCTTTTAAAAATTTGCTAAATAGAAACGTTAGGAAAGCACCCAAATACTACAACTCTGGTTCTCGTATAGGGCAAATACTCCACACCCGGATAAGACTTGAGTGCAGTTCTCTAAATTCTCATCTTTTCAATAAAAATATTGTAAATAATGCTCTTTGTTCTTGCGGAGGATTCGAAAGTCCATACCACTATTTCTATACCTGTCCAAATTATACAGAAATAAGAGGTGATCTAAGAGATATTCTTGCTACCCATACAACTCAGGAACTTCTGTTTGGAAGAGAAATAGCATCAGATGAAGAAAATGAATCGCTATTCTTAAAAGTTCAAGATTTTATTATCAAATCGAAACGTTTTTCCAGTTAATCTCCTCTTATAGGCCTAACACTTTTAATCTTATTCCTTGGATTGGTTGCAGGGTGGCGATTGCATGACATAGTTCACTTGATAGTATTGTTCAGTCAACATTATTATTATTATTATTATTATTATTATTTACTATTTGTATATTTCATTTAAAACTTGTTTGTTTTCTCCTAGCTCCTTTGATATATCTCCCGAGCGGGCACGCAACGTCGATTCGACGTTGACTCGCCGTGGATTCAATTTCACATAGGTGAATCCACGTTGTTTCAATGTTGAATCGACGTTGTGAGTCGAGTGGGGTGTGTGATGGTCGACCAACGGGTAACGAACACTAATTTATCAATGTGCAGCAGATATACAATATTTCAGGAACATACAAGCTTAGAAATTTGCTACACGGGCTGTTGTAGATACTTAATGGGAGGGTATTGATTGTGTTTTTATAACGATGGTCGACCGTTATAGCTAGCTCTTTAATATGTCCGTTTCATTATCTTATTTGCATTCAATGATAGTAACCATGTTGATCATTCATATATGTTGTAAACTTATGATGACTTTCAGGAGATGACCACTATAAGCTTATAGCTTACTGTCAGATCCTGATACTTGAGATTGTAAATTATATAATGTGAATTGATTAATAAAATATTGTTTAAACCAAACGCTTAATGCGCATGCGCAAGCGTATTAATTTTTACATTTTCGGATTTGCCTTGTAATCGCCAATAAGAAACTCTATAAAAATCATGACACTGAACCAGCAGTTCAAAGAAAAAAGATGTTAAAGATTTTGTGTCTTTGAAATTGTCTCCCTTGCAATTAAAAGTATAGCAAATCATTTACACTGATTAACCGGTACGTTTCAAGAAAGTCTTCGAGTTTAACTCATGGATCTTATTCCAGCTTCTCCTGACAAAGGTTCATGATGAAAAAGTTTGATCAAACTGGTAAATTGTTCGTGGAATACCACCTAGCACTGTCTATGGGATTTTCAGTGCATAGCATGAAAGTCGGTGTCAAGAGGTCTGAAAAGCGATATTCCAAGCATTGTGTTGCACTGATCAACCCTTTGGTAGCGACGATTGGACCATTTTTGTAGCAACTAGTGCCTTTTACACGTCTCAGAAGTGACTAGCTCACATAAGCTGACAGCTTGAGTGAAATTCGAGTCTTCAAAAAGCACCTCAAAATATCGCTTTCAAATTCTGGCCCCTCATTGACACAAATTAATCTGGAGACATTAATTTCGCAGTTTTTGTTGTGATATCCTTTTTCTGAACTCCGAATACTTTTTGTCAGGTAGCCATAAAATTACATTTAACGTTTCTTTTTTTGTTCAGTATATATATTTATTTATTTACAGGTCCTTTTACTGTGTTTGCACCATCGAATGATGCATTTAACGGTCTTCCAGCAGATGTAAAAGAAGAGCTAGATACTGACCCAGAACTCTTGAAGATGGTTCTAGAATTTCATGTAGCTAACGGACGCAAATATTCCAGAGAACTCTCCGACAATCTGCGGGTGCCATCGTTGGCCAAGGGCTAGCTATTCGAGTGAACCGTTATAGTATGCTTTGGAATTCTTTATTTGTGAACTTTTTTTCATATTTTTATCGCGCCAAGTATACTTTTGCAGACAAATGCACGTAGGAGCATGTTTTTTCCGCATGAACATACATACAGGAGATAATCCATGAACGTTAGTGAGCCTAGACTCATGATAGTACAGACGGACTAACCATGCCAGGCTCACGAGCTTATACCACACTTACCAGGCAGACATTGTACATTGCGGGATATTTCATGTTATAGTTCGCATTTCCGAGAAAGTGTTGTATACTTAATTCTAGCGGCATAAGCTGCTAGTGCTCTCTGTAAAAGCAATATGTTAAGAGATTTTTAGATGGCCATGACTGTTATACCTTGAAAAAGGCGGCCTTTATAGATCGCCGACGGTATTTTGGACGCTCAACAAACAATAACATAAACACACAAAGGTGAAACAGGTATATGGACTCGTCCAAAGGTAAAAGTCAAGTTTGTCTACTTATATATCAAAAACATAATTGTCACTATACAAGCAGTGGCGGAAAGGATACAGCACAGCAGTTAATAGGTTTAAATAGTATCGTGATGGGTTCGAAACCCACCCTTTTTTTTTGCATCTAGTATGATAATGGTTATTCACAAATGTCTAGAATTTCTTCGTGCAAATTTTAGTGAGTATTAAATGAGTATTATATAAGAAAGTTTCCAAATGAACATTTCGAACTTTTACTTGCTGTTAGAAAGACGTCTTATATTAAAATGAGTGACACAAAATTATAAGTCGTACAAAATGTTCTGAAGGTTTCTATGATATATGTTCTTCGCGTAATTGAGTGGCGTCGCGAAGACGGTACATTATGACATATACGAACAGTGAACACTGATCAGCCTGCGCACTGACTAGCCTATTCTGATTTTTTTCATAAAACATAAAAATTATAAAAGATAACTCATTAAAAATAAATAAAAAGAAGTATATATAAAAAAACACATACACATTTCAGTAGCAAAAAAAAAAGATAGTTAGAGTGGGACTCGAACCTATGCCCATACGAGTCAAAAGTATCGAGACTCCAGTGCTGTATCCACTGCGCCAGTGGAACGATTACAGTATATAGTTTGCATGCAAAAGCTTAAATAATTATCAGTTTTGCCTTATTATACCTTAAACACCTAAATCATAGTAAAAATGGACTAGGCCCATATTCGATAACGCCACATAATAAACTTCGATCTATACAAAAAAGACTCTTTCCGTACCATTTCTGCATGTTCTAACTAAGCTGCTGTTTCTTATTGATATTTTCAGAGTTTTATCAATTGGTTCAACATGTCTTCATACTACTTATGTTTAGAGAAGGTTTATTTGTTTGACACGTTGTCTTGCCTGAAAATGGGTTTCTCACAAGAGGACAAATATTTGAAGTAAAATGAAATCAAGCATATAATTAATTCGAGTTCCTAAGCATGAATTCATGGACTCAGTTTTATTATTTAATTAAAATCTCGGCTTGCAATGTTTTCGGGCGTGAGCTTGTCAGAACACCAGTCTGTTTTGCCTGCACGTCAAGTCAGGTAAATTCGGCCAGCAGGTAAATTCGGACAGTGACATTGTTTCCTTTATATGTCAGTTTTTGAAATTAAAAACAAAATTAACTGGACAAACAGTGAATATCCTGATAAGACGGCTCGTTACATGTATAATTAAAAAAAGATTAAATGGTTTAAAAACTATGACATCTTCAGAAAACTTTAACATAAAACTTTAACATAAAATCACAAAGTCTGTGACCTTGACCTATAGGTCATATGCAGGGGTGGGGATGTGGTTAACAAAATCTCCGACCAATACCTATCATCATACCAAATATAATTCAAATCGATTAAAGGGTTAAGAAATATTCTGAGATCTTAAACACTTTAACGTAAAACTTTAACACCAAATGTCAAAGTCCATGACCTTGACCTATAGGTCATGTGCAGGGGTCGGAATGCTGTAGAATAAAATTTCAGACCAATATCTATCATCATACCAAATATAATTCAAATTGATCTAAGGGTTTAGAAAATATGACATCTTAAAAACTTTAACGTAAAACTTTAACATGAAATTTCTAAGTCCGTGACCTTGACCTATAGGTCATGTCTGGGGGTGGGGATGGTGTTGAATAAAATTATGAACCAATATCTATTATCATACCAAACTTAATTCAAATCGAACAAAGGATTTAGAAACTATGAGATCTTAAAAACTTTAACGTAAAAACTTTAACATTTTGCTAACGCCGACGCCAACGCTGACGCCGACGCCGGGGGTAGTGCAATAGCTCTTCCTGAACTTCGTTCAGACGAGCTAAAAATTGAAACTAAGGGACTTAACACTTTTTTAGAAGTTGACTCCCGTTGATAAGAGAAGGAAGAAAGATAACAAGACCTGTCACAGGGCCAGGATAGCTCACCTGACAGGGCCTTGCCCAATCACATAAAAAACTTTAACGTAAAACTTTAACATTTTGCTAACGCCGCCGCCGCCAACGCCGCCGCTGACGCCGACGCCGGGGGTAGTGCAATATCTCTTCCTGATCTTCGTTCAGGCGAGCTAATACTAGTGTTGCTTTTCTAACAGTATACCCTTTCTACCAAAGTCTCCAGTCAGTAATAGAATTTTAATTTTAACTATCTGATCACAAGAGGTGTGTATTACACTAAAAGACCTTTATTAATTATTACTTAAAAAAAGATCAGGTACTGATGTAGGCCACTTTTGAAAAAAGAGACTATTTCTTTCTTAGTTATAGGCCGGGCCAGGTAGCGCAATCGGTAGGGCACCTGACTCGTAAGTCAGAGGTCCTGGGTTCGAATCCCGGTCTGGCCACATACTTTCGTTTGTCCTTCCGCTGATTCAAGAAGGGCAGTTGTCAGTTACTGGCGAAAGTATGTGCACTCAGTACTGGTTAACCGCTTAGGAGGTCTAAGCTTGCCCAGGAATAGTGTGGTTAGGTTAACTGACCGTCCCGACATGACCTTAGTTGTTTACCGTGGACGTTAAGCATCAAATCAACCAACCAACCAAATCTTAGTTATAGTTCAAAAGATTGATGACATTAATTGCAGTCTGGTAAGAGCCTGCAATGTGTCAGTCTATACACTGTTATATACTGCTCTCTGCCCACAGAGTGCACAGACAGCAGTTTGATCAGGGTCAGTGTAAACAGTGTAGCCTTGGATACTGAATACAGTGGTCTGTTTCATAAAGGATATTACTCTGGAGCCGTTGTTCAAAACTAACGATGTCGTTAGTTAACATTTCTTTAAAAATTCAAACATTAATATCTCAAATATGCCAATATTTTTTGTTGAAAAAATGTGAGAAGCTTTTGCAGTCTCACAATTTTTCAACAAAAATATCAGTGTATTTGTTTATAAAGTTGTAAAATACTTAACGAGTTGTCCTCTTAACCAGCTTGTTAGGCTACCGATGCTTTGAACAACTGGGCCCTGAAAGTTAACCTGGATGGGTACATCTCCATGTTTTTCTGCCAATTCACAAAGGGAGACAAGTTTGTGAACTTCTATTTGCTTCCCTGGACAACACAGCCCTTCCAAAATTGGGTCTAATCTTAAAGGTAAGAATTTGCTCCTTAAGGAGCAAATTCTTACCTTTAAGAGTAGACCCCCTATTGAATTGGAATGCAAAAATGAAAATGGCAGAGTTGCTTCCCCTGAAAGTGTACCCATTCACCTTAAATAAGAATAGATACCTGTAAATTTTGACAGCCTTGTTTCTCAGGTGAGATCACGTGTATGTGAGATCTTACTAATTTGCATGTTATGTCTTCCTGAGTTTTTGTAAGGTTGACCTCAGTCATGGGAACTGCCTGTTAACCTAAAAATGAATCTTGTGACAAAAATGGTAGATTGTTTTTTCACCGATGTATTGTTTTGTATTGTTTGTTAGCATAGGCACAGGGCTTCCTGTTATATTGGGGCCCTAAGTAGCTCAGATAGTAGGAAGGATTGTCTCTATATGGCTACATACCTCTGCCGTGCATGTTCAAACCACCAGCACTGGCAAGTATAAATGGTTAGCTGTTCCCTTTGGGGTTGCGATGATTTCACAGAGTATTTCACAGCTGAGAATTACTCCCGGCTTTCTTCCACCACAGAACAGTCCTCGGATATAATCAGATACAAGACACGACAGGACAATAATATTGTGGCATGTGCGCCCAGCAAAGACTCAGATCAGCCTGGGCATCCACCCAGACTGATCAGAGTCTTTGCTGTGCACTTATAGGATAGCTAAGGATCTAAGCTACATCCATACAGACAGTGAAGACTGGTCAAATAAGATGCCTAAGCTGATCTGAGTCTTCGCTGGATGCACATGCCACTTTGTTGGTTTTGTTGCCTTGCGGCTATTTGATGGAATCAAGAGAATGAAGGGAGATAGAAAAGGTGAATGGGTACATTTTCCCATGAAGCAACTCTGCAATATACATTTTTGCCTCTCAATATGGGATAACATTTGACGGAAAATATTCGCTCCTCCAGAAGAGGAGATCCCTTTTTGGAAGAGCTGCATTAACCATGAAGGCCAATAAGAGGTTTTTCCCCTTTGTAAAAATGATAGAAAAATACACAGAGGTGTATCCATATACCATTCATATTTTTGTTTTTCTTTTACTGATTCCTGCTTTTGAGTCTGTTTTGCAATACATTTACATGTACATGGGTTTATTCGAAAAAGTAAGAAGTCAAATCAAAAGGAATTTTATATAATCTCAAATAATGTAGAAATATACCTAACACTATATAGCTGAACTACATATGCAGCTGTTATATTTCAAAATGCTCTTTCTAAGCTATCACAAATCAGCCGCGACACAGCAAAACCAACAAATATAACCAACAAACCGCCCAGTCTGATCAGAGTCTTTCACTGTCAGCATGGAGGTAGCTCAGACCACTGGGTACTCTTAAAGTGCACAGCAAAGACTGATCAGACTGGGCAGGAGCCCAGGCTAATCCTAGTCTTTGCACATGCCATTTTTTTTGTTTTGGTGTGTTGCGGCTCAAATGAAGTTTAACCACAACTCTTACAAAACTAGAAAAAGTGAGCAGGGGCTCACGTATACCC
>OZ022514.1:24366123-24480783 GCA_963989385.1 Ctena decussata | reverse complement strand
GAATAAAAGCATCGTAAACGACTGCGTAATACCCCGCCACTGCAAACCAATACCCCGTCTTCTATCTTTTATACATTTTTTTTATCATGACATGAACCTCATGAACAGAATTTTTTCATAATTTTATACATGTATATAGCTCTGGGGCAGGGGTAGATAACCTATGTGGACTTAATACTACTTGTAACAGAAAGCTTATGTTATTTTAATCCTTCTATGAAATTTCATCAAGATATACCGAAAATCTGATTTTATATTGATTTTTTCATGATTTCATACATGTATACAGCATGTGTCAGGGGCAGATAACCACTGGGGGACAAAATTTTGATCAAGACATAAAGCTTATATCAATATGATAATTTGTTACAAGTTTCAGAAAAATCCCTTTCGACTCTAATTTTATACATTTTTTTCATTATTTCATACATGTATACAGCCCTAGGGCAGGGGCAGATAATCCAGGTGGACAAAATTCTGCTTATAACTGAAAGCTTATGTTACTTCGATCATTTCTGTGAAATTTCATCAAGATATTTCAAAGTGTAAAAGAACTACAGACCAAAAACTGTTTTTAAGACCATGAAAAGGGCAATAACTCCATAAGAAGACATCGAAATTTGCCCATTAACAATCCCAACCGAGATCTTCCCAAGACCAATGCACATGCCATGTATGAATAAAATCTGTTAATAAATACTCAAGTTATCGAACGGAAACGAAGTGCTCACGGACGGACGGACGACCGGACGGACGGACGGACGTACGTACGACGGACGGACAGACACACGGACAGCCAGCGGGAAAACATAATACCCCGCCACTAACGTGTGGCGGGGTATAAAAAGTCGTTTTGCTTCTTTATATTGTTTGTATGAAACATAACCTAATTGTATAAGACATGACTTTGATGCTCGTCAATTAAAAATTTATGGATGGTAAGTTTCTTAAGTCTGCTGTGGGTCACCTTAGAATCTATACTACATGTATATAAAACTTATTATCGTTATATAACTATATGTCATAGTATAGTATAGTAACTGCAAAGTATAATGCACAAATATTGTATTTCTAATTTCGAGCCATTAAACATGTTAAAACATTTTATATTTAATTTCTTTAAATCATATAAATAAGTTCTGAATAGTATATGAGTAAGATCCTTTGGAAGCAAGGAATACATTAAAGAACAGAAAATAGCAGACTCGGTTTAATTGAGTCTGTTCATGACCAGTAATTAAATATGCGACACCAGTCACGCCCCCCCCCCCCCCCTCTTTTAGCACCGGCTTAAGCGGAACTCTATTTTCAAAATGACTCAAATGAACTCATTGATCCCAAAGGACTAGAAAATATAATCTGCACTATGATGATGTACGGGGAGACGTTAAAATACGGCCGCCAAACGGCACAAACACCAGCTGCAGTGAAGATAAATATGTTCTGAATTGTAAGATCCTTTGCAAGCAAGGAATACATCAGAGAGCAGAAAATAGCAGAGTCGGTTTAATTGAGTCTGTTCATGACCAGTAATTAAATGTGCGACACCAGCCACGCAACCCCCCCCCCTCCCCCATGCCCAGCACCGGCTTAAGCAGAACTCTATTTTCAAAATAACTCAAATGAAGTCTAAGGACCAGAAAATATAATCTGCACTATGATGATGTACGGGTAGACGTTAAAAATACGGCCGCCACACGGCACAAACACCAGCTGCAGTGAAGATAAATAAGTTCTGAATAGTAAGATCCTTTGGAAGCAAGGAATGCATCAAAGAACAGAAAACAGCAGACTCGGTTTAATTGAGTCTGTTCATGACCAGTAATAAAATATGCGACACCAGCCACGCCCCCTAGCACCGGCTTAAGCAGAACTCTATTTTCAAAATAACTCAAATGAACTCAGTGATCCCAAAGGACCAGAAAATATAATCTGCACTATGATGATGTACGGGGAGACGTTTTACGGCCGCCACACGGCACAAACACCAGCCGCACAGCTATAGTTGATGTCCGTGTTTTCCTCGCACTGCATTTTGGCGTAAAGTAAACCCGGGCATATCATATTTTTTCTAAAATATTATTTAATTTCATTTTATTGTCGAGCCCGCTTGCGGTGAGCGAGACCACGCTGGTCTGGCATTCAACACAGGCAACGAGGCAACGTAGTTGTTACAATGTCAGTTCGGTGTATGTCCGTGCGTGCGTTAGTGCGTGCGTCCGATGTCCGTCCGGATTTGTCCGGGCCATAACTTCTACATTTATGGATGGAATTCAAAATAATTTGGCACAATTGTTCTCCTTGATGAGTAGAAGTGCCATTTGAAACATTTGTTCATGTAGGTCCAAGGTCAAGGTCACACTTGAAGGTCAAATGATAAAAAGGCCATAAATTGAGCTTGTCCGAGCCATTACTTCTACATTTACCGATGGATTTCAAAATAGTTTGGCATAATTGTTCTCCTTGATGAGTAGAAGTGCCATTTGAAACATTTGTTCAGGTAGGTCCAGGGTCAAGGTCACACTTGAAGGTCAAATGATAAAATGGCCATAAATTGAGCTTGTCCGAGCCATTACTTCTACATTTATGGATGGATTTCAAAATAATTTGGCACAATTGTTCTCCTTGATGTTCAAAAGTGCCATTTGGAAAATTTATTCAGGTAGGTCCAAGGTCAAGGTCACACTTGAAGGTCAAATGATAAAATGGCCAAAATTTGAGCTTGTCTGAGCCATAACTTCAACATTTACGAATGGATTTCAAAATAATTTGGCACAATTGTTCTCCTTGATGAGTAGAAGTGCCATTTGGAACATTTGTTCAAGTAGTCCAAAGTCAAGGTCACGCTTGAAGGTAAAATGATAAAATGGTAATAAATTGAGCTTGTCTGAGCCATTACTTCTACATTTACAGATTGATTTCAAAAGAATTTGGCACAATTGTTCTTCTTGATGAGTGGAAGTGTCAAGTGACATATGTGTTTGGGTAGGTCCAAGGTCAAGGTCACACTTGAAGGTCAGATATTGTAATTGTCATAAATTGAGCTTGTCTGGGTCATCACTTCTACTTATTTTCCTTTGTGAAAATTTGAAAGAGAAAAAAAAAAAAGAAAATGCTGGCTAAGCATGATGTTGTTTGGCTTCTTTCTAGAGTGAAGCAGTAACTTAGTCTTGACATACTTATAAGCCACTATAGCAAACAGTGGGCTCGACCAGTTGTCCCTGGACAACCTTCTAGTTCAATAAATATATATAATGAAACCTATATTATACCTGCACTAGTTAGAAACTAAACTCTGTATAACTTTAATGTATTTTACGTTTGCCGTGAATTATGCAGGGACCTGGTTTAGCATCGCTTGCAGCTAATTTGACTTTGTTGCCGAGAAAACTTTAACAGACTTGATAATGACTAGATTCGGAGGCTGCAGAAAAATAATAAGTGTTCATATAATCTAACAATAAAAAGCATTATTTCGATAAGTAAAGGGAAAAACTGGGGGAAGAACTCAGAAGGTCTCTGGAAATGGTAAGTATGAAAAAAGGCAACATGTGGATACTGGGTGACTTCAATTTCCCCAAGTTCTCATGGGACTCTGACCACGTACCTACCATTAGACCAGGATGCAGCTATTCTTCTGTCTATAAAGATTTCGTCTCCTGTCTAGATGATTTTGGCCTGGTTCAAATGGTAAGTAAACCTACCAGAGGTGATAATATTCTTGACCTGTTCCTGACAACAAACTACACTTTGGTAAACACTGTTGAAATCCTATCTGGCATCTCAGACCATGACATCTCCATTGCAAATGTCAAAGTCAAACCAACAGTGAGTCGACAAAAATCCAGATCAGTACCACTATTTAGAAAAGCTGACTGGGATGGTTTCAAATCCTTTATGAGGATCAAAGCTTCAGAAATTTTGGGTTGCTTCCAAGAAAGTACCGCTGAGGAAATCTGGAATGCTTTTACATTTGCTATTAATTCAGGAATAAAAAATTTTGTACCCATCAAAAAACTTAGTCAAAAACGCAGCCTGCCATGGATTACTCAAGAAATACGTCGACTCATTAGAAAAAGGGACAAACTCTACCAAAAACAGAAGTCAGGGACAGAAAAGAATAGGTATCACTTCAAGCAGGTCAAACACCTAGTTCACAACAAACTAAAAGTAGCTTACAATAATTATTTGGCTGATAAACTGGGGATGGGCTCAGGGGGGGGGACAGTAGAAATTCTGGGTTCGCACCAAATAAACTCTTCTCACTTATCAAAAACAGTAGACAGGATGATCGGGGTATATCTTTGCTGAAAGACAATACAGACGGTACATTACACAGTGACAATGTCAAAAAGGCCAATCTTTTGAATAAACAATTCCAGTCTGTTTTTACATGCTTATCCCCACTTAGGCTAGGGCAGCTATGCACTCAGAGCATTCAGGGTTTGTTTCAAGAAAATCTTCCAGCTAACCTAAAACCCTCATGCCCTTCTATGCCGGAAATTAACATTGACATCAATGGAGTTCTTAAACTTTTGTTCAATCTTAATCCTGAAAAGGCTGCTGGGCCTGATTCAATAAAACCTATTGTGCTGAAAGAACTAAGGATAGAGATTGCCCCAGTTATCTGTTTGCTGTTTGAGAGATCCCTTCAAACTGGCCAACTACCCTTGGAATGGACAAAAGCTCAAGTGTGTCCCCTTTTTAAGAAGGGGGATAAAACAGACCCTGTCAATTATAGGCCCATCTCCTTGACATGCATTGTGTGCAAGGTGATGGAGCATATAATTGCATCCAACATTTCTAAACACCTGACTCAGCATGATGTCCTTTATGAATTACAACATGGCTTTCGGGAAAAACGCTCCTGTGAAACGCAACTTATTCAGCTTGTGGAAGACCTTGGAAGGCAGCTGACTTTGGGAAAGCAAACAGATTTAGTTCTTTTAGACTTCAGTAAAGCCTTCGACAAAGTGAATCACTTGAAATTATTATTTAAACTTTCGAACTTTGGCATTAAAGGAAACACTCTGAAATGGATAAGGTCTTTCTTGATTGGTCGATCTCAAACTGTTGTACTGGATGGGGAGTCTTCAAATGAGGTTCCAGTGACCTCTGGGGTACCCCAGGGGTCTGTATTGGGCCCGCTCCTCTTTCTGTTGTACATAAACGACCTTCCTGAAAATGTACAATCTCAAGTTAGGCTCTTTGCTGATGATACCGCTGTTTACTTGACTGTATCTAGTTCAGGGGACAGTAGTGTACTCCAGTCCGATCTAGACATTCTGCAGAACTGGGAACGAACCTGGGACATGGAGTTCAATCCAAGTAAATGTCAGGTGCTCCACATTTCTAGGTCCAAAAACCCGTTAAGGTCAAAATACTATATGCATGATCAGGAACTGGAGGCTGTAGATGCAGCCAAGTATCTTGGGGTAAGCATCAGCACAGATCTTAGCTGGAACTCTCACATAAACAATATAACTGCTAGTGCCAATAGAACTTTAGGCTTTGTAAAAAGAAATGTGAAAACAAAAAATGAAGAAATTAAAACACTGGCATATAACTCATTAGTAAGACCGCAGGTTGAATATGCGTCTTCTGTCTGGAGCCCATACACGAAAGAAAATATAGAGAAAGTTGAAATGATTCAACGAAGGGCAGCAAGATGGGTATCCAATGATTACTCTCCCTACAGCAGCGTGACAGAAATGATGAGTAACCTTGGATGGCGGTCGCTTGAATGCAGACGTTACGATGCGCGTCTCGCTATGTTTTATAAGGTAGTGTATGGCCTGGTTGCTATTCCCGTTCCGTCATATTTCGAACAGCCCACCAGATATACTCGTCACATGCATCCTCTTTCTTACAGACAGATCCATACATCTGTCTGTTATTATCAGTATTCATTCTTTCCCATGACTATTGTACTATGGAACAGATTACCAGCTGATCTCGTCCAAGTTTCAGATCTTGACTCCTTTAAATTAGGAGTCAGTAAGATCAGTCATACCCTCCCCTAAACATAAATACTGTTTTTATCCTGATTTTAAACTCTTGTTAACACTAACCCTTTCATCTATATTTCACCTTTCTTTTTATCTTTTTATTCTGCACTATCTCACTTTTTACTTCTTTTACTAACACACCATGCGTGGTGAAATCCAAATAAAAACCCGAAAGGGGGTTGTGGATCATGTCAAGATAGATAGATAAAAACATGTTAAAGGCCAAGATACAAAAGGAGCAGTTTGTAGTTAAACTTTTTAGCACCTAGTTGATAATGGCAATATCCCTCTCTCTGTCTTGCATGGCTCCAGTTCAAAGGTGGTGGATTCATTATCATCTTACACATGTAGAATCTCACACCACTAACTATTCAGTAGATAATCACCACTGTTGCTGCTGATAAGTAATGTATACATATTAAACTGATACCGGTATAACCATTAGATGTAATGCGAAGTGTCCCATATTGCAAACAGTAAAGACCCAGATCAGTTGGATGCAACGTAGTTTATACCCTCCTTATACTGGCAAAGAATGGACTTGTCCGAACTGTGAAAGAAAATATTATTTCGGAAAGTTTTTTAGTTGTGACACTAACTGATCAGATGCTTCCCTGTTTGTATATTGCCAGTCGAATAGTTTAGCATTTACTGATTATAAAAGTTCTGGCATTTTTAATAATGCATTTTCAATGAGGTTTTACTTTGTTTGAATTGGAAAAACTGGGGAAAAAAAGAGAAGAAGGAGCTACCATGGAATGATTCTGAAAAATTTGGAATGTTTCAAACTATGATTCTTAGACAATTAAGCTGTTACAACATTGCAGATTTTGTTTAGACTTGATTATGAAAGAACTTGTTGTTATTTGGTCATACGTGTATTTGAAATTCAAGATTAAAAGTAAGGAGGTATTTATAATGTCTTGATGTAGTGTTATTACTCAATCGAGGTTTAATGGCCCAGTTGGCAATATTGTGGTCATGTTGAGCCATCTGTATAGAAGGAGAAAAGAAATCTAAGGGGCCGCTTTACTGTTTATTCTCTATTACTTGATATCCATTATTCGAATAATGGATATATTCGAATTATTAATATCTATAAATCCATTTATGGATATCTTTAATTTGAATTATGGATATCCATAATTCTATCTATTGATATATTATCGATCTCTGTGAATCGAATTATGGACATCCATAGTTCGATTTATTGATATCTATAATTCAACATGATTTATGGATATCCATGATTTGATATAATTCAGATTATAGATATCCATAATTTCAATTACGGATATCTGTATATAGGTATGGATATTCATAAATAGTTATCGATATCAATACTTCGAATAATGGATAAACAACTCGAATTATGGACATCAATAAATTGGGTATAAAAAGTAAAATGGCACCCCATAGAAATTTGCATGGCAAAATAAGTATACTTAGATCCGACAGTGTAGAAGTAAAGTTTGGATATCCATATATTGAAAAGTGGATACTGAAAACAAATTATTGGTATCTATAAACAGCAAATCAGCACCTTATAGAATGTTCACTACTAGTTTTGGATATCCAAAAATTGATTTTTTGATGTCCGTTAATCTCTTTATACATCTAATATTCTCAAGATTTTTGGATATTATGGATATTCAATAGGCATCATGATTTCCAAAATTTCATTTTTACATATCAATAATTCTGCTTTTGATATCTGTAATAATCCGATTTATGGAAATTACAAAATCTGATATCCATGAATCGAATTATTGATATACAAAAATCGAATTACGGATGATGACTATCCGCACTTAGATGGTTACTGTATATCCGAAAAATAGAAGTATGGGTATTTAAAGTAAAAAAAGAATTTCAGACATTGAAAAATCGATTTATGGATATCAATTTAATTCGATTTTTTTATATTAAAAATTATTTAGTTTAGCCATAATACTTTTTGTGATACCACAAAGGGAATATTGGATAATTATGGATATCCTGAACAAATTATGAATAGCCAAAAAATATGAGAATATATAGAAAAAGGAAGTGACAAGTTGCCCCCTCAGTTTTCTGGGGTAGGGAACTACAAATTGCTAGACCATGGACCAGGAGGATTAAAAAGGGTGGCCGTTATAATCATTTTGGGAAAATAAGATGCTTTAATAAAATTACATTATGTAGACTTATACTGCCTGAATGACGCAGGCTGGTGATTGTCAGTTATATGCTGCAAACTAGGAAGAAGGAAATTCCTAAACCTATGAAACTGTGAAACTTATCAAAGTTTCAGGTCTATAGCAAAAAAGGAGGATAAAATCACAAGACTTGGCATAAAAAAAAAAGTAAAGTTACAGAGATGTAGATGTTCAATCTAGTTTGAGTTAGGCTTCAGCTGCTTTGATTATGGTTTCGATTAAAAAAATTCAACATTCAAAATTAGAAAAAAAAGGAATTAAATTTTAGGAAGTGTCTGCTGACAACCGGTTGTCACCAGACTTTTTGGACCAAAATCATCTGCTGACAACCGGTTGTCACCAGACTTTTTGGGCCAAAAACGTCTGCTGACAACCGGCCATATATTTTCTATTAAATGGTTTTTAATTGGGTTTCCTTTGACTGAATTTATATTAATATGTTATAAATATATTACATAAATGTTCTCATTGTAAAGGCAAATTATTATTTTTACTTGCACTCTTGCACTTTTTGGCATTGTGTTACATATATATGAGGACTGTTTGTACTTTGATGTATGGAAACCAATAATGCTGCCTTTAAATTTAGTCCTTATTTATTGCCTGTTGTTGTTTGTGATATATTATCTAACTAACATTGTCCCTTTGTGCCTGATTATGATACCTATATGGTCTCTCTCCTATTACAATTAAATCCTAGAATTAAGGTGTGAAAATCAACTTTGATCTCTAACAAAGGTGTATACCTCAGTCAAATGTGTTTGTTCAGCAGTTAGTTTTGAATCAGGCTTCTTAATGCATTTATCAAATTTGGTGCATCATATTTTATTCATATTATCTTTTTACATATCTGTAGGGCTGTAGCGATTCATCGATATATCGATGCATCGTGATAGTGGTTGCCTTGATAGTGTTTTCAACTATCGATAACTATCGCCGATAGTGCTTTCAACTATCGATAGTTTTGATAGTTTTTGTTCATGTAGATTTTCACCTTGTGGACTGGATTTTGACACTAAGTCTTGTTTTCCAAACAAATGTCATTTAGGAACCTGAAAGGTGTCTGCTTTGCATCCAAAAACTTTTGTTAAGATGATGGTAAAGCTTACACTCATAGTGGACAGCACTGGTATGTAATTTAGAGATGATGGATTTACTTAAATCATCTGAATTCTTAAGAAATTGCAATATTCAGAGACAGTGATAGTATTGTGATGCATCGTGATGTAAGACCCTCGATACTCCATAGTAATAGTATCCTGATAGGGGTTTCTCCGAAAGTGATAGTATCGTGATAGTCAAAATTTGGGACGATAGTCAGTCCTACTTATCTCTCTGAAACATAAATGGCTCTTGTCATTGAGCACAGTCAAGTTGAATATCTACACCATTAGATCCAAGACCACAGCATCCTTACCCTATAATATCCGGGTTCTAGAATTGATCAGCTGTGGTCCATGCTGGAAGAGATTGCTGCTGTATTTGATGTTAGTAAAATATTGATACTTTAGAATTCAGGTTTTCTGTTTGTTTTTAGCTCACCTGAGCACGAAGTGCTCAGGGTGAGCTTTTGGGATACCCTGATGTCCGTCGTACTTGTGGACGGACGTCCGGACGTCCGTCAACTTTTGCCTGTGTACACTCTAGCGGGCACAGTTTTGATCCAATCTTTATGAAACTTTGTGAGAATGTCTATCTCCATAAAATCTAGGCCAAGTTTGAAACTGGGTCATGTCGGGTCAAAAACTAGGTCACGAGGTCAAATCTTAGAAAAAACTTGTGTACGCTCTAGAAGGCACAGTTTTGATCCAAACTTCATGAAACTTTGTCAGAATGTTTATCCTTATAGTATCTAGGATAAGTTTGAAACTGGATCATGTCAGGTTAAAAACTAGGTCACTAGGTCAAATCATAGAAAAACCTTGTGTACGCTCTAGAGGACATAGTTTTGATCCAACCTTTATGAAACTTTGTCAGAATGTTTATCTCCATTAAATCTAGACCAAGTTTGAAAGTAGGTCATGTCGGGTCAAAAACTAGGTTACTAGGTCAAATCTTAGAAAAACCTTGTGTACGCACTAGAAGGCATTGTTTTGATCTGATCTTCATGAAACTATGTCAAAATGTTTATTGTTCATATATCAAAGCCCCCTTTGAAACTGAGTCACGTCGGGTCAAAAACTAGGTCACTAGGTCAGATCTTAGAAAACTTTGTGTACACCCTAGAAGGCACAGTTTTGATCCAATCTTCATGAAACTCTGTCAGAATGTTTATCTTAATGAAGTCTAGGTACAGTTTGAAACTGAGTCACGTCGGCTCAAGGTCAAATCTTAGAAAAACTTTGTGTACACCCTAGAGGGCACAGTTTTGATCCAATCTTCATGAAACTCTGTCAGAATGTTTATCTTCATAAACTCTCGGCCAAGTTTGAAAGTAGGTCATGTCGGATAAAAACTAGGTCACTAGGTCAAATCTTAGAAAAACGTTGTGTAAGCACTAGAAGGCATAGTTTTGATCCAATCTTCATGAAACTATGTCAAAATGTTTATTGTCCATATATCTAAGCCCCCTATGAAACTGAGTCACGTCGGCTCAAGGTCAAATCTTAGAAAAACTTTGTGTACACCCTAGAGGGCACAGTTTTGATCCAATCTTCATGAAACTCTGTCAGAATGTTTATCTTAATGAAATCTAGATAAAATTTGAAACTGGGTCGTGTCGGGTCAAAAACTTGGTCACTAGGTCAAATATAAGAACGACCTTGTATACGCTCCAGAGGGCACAGTTTTGATCCAATCTCAATGAAACTGTGTCAGAATGTTTATTCTTACAATATCCAGGACAAGTTTGAAACTGGGTCATGTTGGGTCAAAAACTAGGTCAAATGTTAGTATGGTAAAAACTCTTATAAATCTTCACCAGAGCCAGTGAACTGATTAATGCTCAGGTGAGCGATTCAGGGCCACCATGGCCCTCTTGTTAGCTCACCTGAGCCATAGGTTCAAGGTGAGCTATTAATTGTGATCAGTCAATATCCAACTTCCGTCTTGCCTTGTCTGCCATCAACAATTTGCTTTAAATGACAACTTCTTCGAAACCAGTAGAGCTTTGATATTGAAAATCTTCTGCTTCAGAACTGCTGGGCTCAGATGCTTAATATTTGGTATGAAGTGATGTCTAGTGGACCTTTAACAAGTTTGTTCAAGTGGGGGCCCAGGGTCCAAAATAGCCCTGCAGCAGGGGGTTTTGGGTTCCAAAATTAAATATACTTAAAAATATTCTTCTCCAAAACTGCTAGAATCAGATGCCTGAAATTTGGTATGTAGCATTGCCTAGTGGTCGTTTCCAACTTTGTTCAAATGGTGGCCCTAGGACCCAATATGGCCCACCCCAGGGGGGTCCTGGATTTGAACCATAGAAATACACAGGAAAATATTCAAAAATCTTCTTCAGAACTGCTGGGCTCAGATGCTTGATGCTTTTTAGCTCACCTGAGCCATAGGCTCAAGATGAGCTATTGTGATCAGTCCATGTCTGTTGTCCGTCATGCCGTGAGTTGTGCCTTTTCTGTTGTAAACAATTTGCTTCAAAGAACATTATCTCCTCAACTGCTGGTTGGATTTTGACCAGACTTGGCAGTCCTGAATGAACCTTATATGACCCTCTTTGAAAGTTATTCAAATGGTTCTAGTCCATGGCATAACTAGGTCAAATGAGCTAAAATAGAGTTTTTGAAAATCTTTTTGTCTGAAACCACAAGGCCTAGAGCCTAGACAAATTATGGGATTTCCTTGTCTAAAATCACAAGGCCTAGAGCCTTGACAAATTATGGTCCTGGGGTCAAAATGGCCTCACCCTGAGGGTCACGGTTTTACATAGGCTTTTATAGGGAAAATGCAAAAAATCTTTTTGTCTAAAACACTTGATGCAGAACCTTGTATTTGGTTTGTAGCATCACCTAGTGGTCCTCTACCAAGTTTGTTCAAATTATGGCCCTGAAGTCAGATGGCCTGCTCTGGGGGTCACATGTTTTACATAGGCTTATAATGGTGTAGATATTTAACTTTGTTGGTTTCCATACATTAAAGTACAAGCAATCCACATATATAATGTAACACAATGACAAGAGTGCAACTAAAAATGGTCATTTGCCTTAACTATGAGAAACTTTATGTTATATTTATTACATATTTATAACAAATTAATACAAATTCAGTGAAATTAGACCCTTTTTAATACCATTTAATTAGAAAATATATGGCTGGTTGTCAGCAGACGATTTTGGTCCAAAAAGTCTGGTGACAACCGGTTGTCAGCAGACCTCGCCTAAATTTTAACCATACTTTTAGGTCTTTGAAATCGTACATACACCTTGTTTATTTTAGGGCAATAAATAAACTTTTAAAATTAGCTATGTAGTCAAAAATGCTATGTATGTCTCCATTCATTCTTTGAACATTCCATTAGTACTGTATTGGCTTCATCAGTAAGTTCTTATGATGTTAGCTCTGGATCTGATTATCTGTCCATATGTGTTCTTGTTCCTTTGTCTAAAACGGAGATAATTTATGCATATACCTGCAACCAAGGTTGTCTGTTAATTTGGCCACATTAGGTCCCAATTAATGAACTTATCCCTATTATGCTACATTATTAACACCTATTAGCCAACTACAACCTGCTCCTGGTGTATCTTGGCCTTTAATGAAGCTCTTTATTAGTGGAAAACAGTGAGTGTCCGGGTTTTCATTCTGTCCGGGTTTACCTAATTGACCAACCGACGTAAACTAAAGTTTCTTACGTCTTACAAAAAAAGTCTATAAGTGATCCAATAACACTGTCGATGATCCAATACTGTCGACAAATTAAAAAAAATGCATAACTGCAAAACATTCCGACTGATTTTTTGCCTGTAGAAATGTATTGGAGTTAGACCTCAAAACAGACTACCAGAAAAAACATTGAAACTTCTCGGACATAATTAATCAACATCATATTTACATTCGCGCGCGTGCACCAGTTTGCCCTCATTTCTTTTACGTCATTCTATTACGTAAATCCATTGCTTAGTTACCAAAGAAATCGATGAATTAGCTTAGACTGCTACATTAATTCACAGACAATGTTGGCAATTGGTCCTCACGCAGTTTATGTTTGCAAAGTATTAATTTAAGGGTTTTCTAAACTGTCAACGTAAAACATTCCAATTAATGTACAATTTAAAGATCCGAAACTTCGGTTATGTGTGGGCACTTGCTAAAGAAAATCAAAATGGCGGAAAGTGCGTGGGAGTTGATACACAAACTTGAATTGGCTTTCGTGTAAGTGTACAATGGTTTACATTCCTCTTTTGTGTTTTAAACAGACGTGGAAATTTAAACGTCTTCTTGGAAAGTGGAAAGATTTGTTTTGCTGGATCCGTTCACCTCTTGTATGTGAAAATATATTCTTAATTGGGACCACCCATATAAAATTAGCAAAACCCGGAATTTAGAATTTTATTTGTATTTCCACATTATCTAGGAACACCTAACTCCATTAAATCAGTTGGTAAGTATGATAAAACTGCCTAGTCCTTTTCGTACATCCTTCTACTTTTTTGCCACTTTTGAATTAATGTTACCGTGACCCAAACACGGCCATTACAACATCGCACGCACATCAAAAGCGCCGACGACCCTACCGCCCCCGTTTTTAGGTCACGAAAGATAAACACCCCCACAATTCTGTGAACCATGTAATAGGGTGAATCAGTGACTTCGTTTCAACAGTTATTTTAACACGAGAAATGCATTGAGCAGTGAAGAAATTTGAAAATATAGTTTAATCGATTTTTTGTTTGATTGTCGTGTATGTAAATTACCAATTACATCACCATGTATGAAAGTTATTTTGTGTATTGAGGACGTGTATTGGATGTGTATTGGGTTGAAACAAGGTTATGCCAGTGCACTTGTAATTTTTCCGCCTTTTACACACTAGCTATGCCTTGCACCTTATCTGTTCCAAATTTTGTTCTCTTTGATGTTTAGTAAGAGAGTGTTGGACATGAAAAGATGAAAAGTATGCCATGAGTGAAGGGGGTGGGGGTTTAGGGATGCCTTCAGTTTGGGATGGGATGAACTTCATGAAGGGAGCATGGAGAGTCTCAGGCCCAACAGTTTATGAATTCATTTTTAGTTCAAAGGAATACTGCTGGGAGTGGGTTTGGTAGGAGGAGTTGGCAGCCTAAGAGGTCAGTTCAGATTGCCAGGATCTGCATCACTCAGTAGGGGAGAGTCTGGTAATTTCGGACAGCCGGTAACTTCGGACAGCGACATTGTTTACTTTATATGTCAGGTGTTTGGATCCAAAACAAATATAACTGGCCAAACAGTGAAAATCCTGATGAGACGGCTCATTATGAGGTGTCTCATCTGGATTTTGACTGTTTCCATGGTATGTGCGAATTTACCACCACCCCCCTGTCCGAACCTACCCGACTCTACCCTATGCCCTGGATAGGGTGTGGAGGTAGCATGGAATCTTAATTTAACTCTGTTCCAGGAATACCAGAATCAATGCGGGCGGGGTGGGGGCAGGGGGTTGGGGTGGTTAGTGTAGGCATAACAACTCTTGAATTCACTTCAAGTTAAGTTTATTTAGAAAGAATGAAAGGAGCGGCATGGGGAGTAGGAGTCAATGAGGCCTGACAATTTGTTAAAACTTACTGAGAAAAATGTGGGTGGGGATGAGGAGGAGTGAGCCAGGATGCTTAACAGTTGATTTGAAATTGTGATTGGGCATGATGAGGGGTGCTAGTGGGTGGGTATGAGGGGTTGGGGGGGGGGGGGTGGACACTGGAGCCCTGCTAACACTTCATATTAGTTTATGAAGAATGATGGAAGTGGTGTGGGTGGGTGGGGCTGAGAGATTATGAAGGTTAACGGTTTATCAGAAGTTTATGGGTGGTGTTGGTTGGGAGGAAGAGATAGACCTAACAATTGAATAGAAGTTTATTCAGAATGACAAGAGTGGTGTGGGTTGTTTGGGGAGGAGTGACATGGAAGTCTGTAATAGTTATTACTCTGTGAATTATTGACTGCACCAGGTATTTGTAATAGGACAAGCTGAAAGTCATTGCCCGTCTGTTTTGTCCCATGTCTCTAATTCAACTGCAATCACCAAGTTCTTTAAGGAAATCAGGCCTGGAATTTCCCCTCACACTGCACCTTGGACAACTGAAAAGTTATTGCCCCGTACCATTTCCTGCCAACCCCATTGGTTGGGGCAGTGGGCATGATTGCAAATGACTGGTGCACACTGGTCGTTTATAAGCTACCAGTAATATATAAGGTCTCTCATTTTGAGCAGCATTGAAATCTCCCAAAAATTGAGCTGCAACACAAGAAAACCAACAAAGTGGTGGTGCGCCCAGTGCACACTCAGATCAGCCTGGGCATCCGCCCAGTCTGATCAGACTCTTCCCTAGGCATTTAAAGGGTAGCTAAGGGACTAAGCTAGCTCCATGCAGACAGTGAAGACTGATCAGACTGGGCAGATGCCCAGGCTGATCTGAGTCTGCGCTGGGCGCACAACCACTTTGTTGATTTTCTCGTGTTGCTGCTCAAATATTGAGACAGAACTGCCTGGGAAGAAGTAGCATAGATTCAGATTAGTCTGCAAGGCCAAACATCCTTTTGGTACGTTTGCATTGGTCAAAATTAAAAATAATCAACCCTTTCAAGACAGAAAAGCTATTTTTGAGACATATGCAAACAGTGCAGACCCAGTTTGTATTGTCTGATCAGGGTCTACACTGTTTGCTAACAGGATTTTTATGCTAAATATATGAAAACATTTTCCAAAAACCCCTAAAATTAGGAATGGACTCATCCAAATGATAAGAATGGACAAGTCCACCAGTTGAAAAAGGGTTAATAATGGTAATTTTATATGGTGTCCGTCACTTAAAGGTAGGTTCCTGTACTTTGGAATGCATCATAATTTTGATGATCTTTCATCCAAGTTGTTGGAAAGCACTTATAAAAAGGGAATGAATAAGCTTTACTTAAAAGAGTAAAACAAAATATTATAAGAAAAGTTGTTTTGCAAGGGATCTCCTAACTCTGCTTCGCACACCAGTTAGCGCTATTTTTAGTTCGCGCCAAAAATAGATAACGCAGCTGACGTCATGCTGCATTGCATTTTGGGATAGTTTTAATCCATCCGCCATGCCAGGACCTCTAGGAGAGCTCACGGCAAGAGAGAATTTACCTTTGGAGAATGGTATCAGAAATCGCGCACTTATAGACATACAACATATCTATTTTTAGAACTGGAATTCCAACGAAGAAAAATAAACCAAAAGGGAAAACGACTATTTTCTTCGACATCTGACGATTTTCTCAGTAGCAACAGATTCAGAAAAATAAGAGAATTCAATACTACCCAGAAAAAGGCGAAATTATTTTGTGAACATAATTGTTATCGCTAGTCCAGGAACCTACCTTTAAGTTGCTCCAGATAAGAAGGGGTTATGGATAATTGAGGCATAATTTTCCTTCTTTTTGTATTTAGAAAACAGTTTTAAGTGGTGACTCTTCATAACCTTAATGAGGGGTCACAACATTTGTTTTCATTGAGAAATAAGAAAAAAAATTATCTCTGAATTATCCTCAAAATCCCATCTTATCTGGAGCTCTGTCACTTACTGTCACTGTATACACAACTATGAGTCATATCCTTGTTTGGCAAATGAGGAAAAAAGTTGAAAATTTTCCAACACAATCACGACATAATATACAGGTACATGTACATGTTCAAAGCCCATTTGTCTCATGTCCTTATCTTCTAGTGCTTCATTTGTAAATGGTTCTTTTACTCATTAATACTATTAATTGCCCCAGGGGCATTGCATTTTACAAAAGTTGGGGTGTTATTTAGAGCCTAAAGTGCAGTAAATCAGCCAGCCACTGCCAAACTACTTTAATGCTAAGCAATGTAAAGATGATCACCCGGAAGCCTCTGTACTATTTTTGCTTCCCTTCTCAGTAGTGGTCAACTCTTAAAGGAAAGGATTTGCTCCTGTAGGAGCAAATTCTTTCCATTAGGAGTACACCCTATTTCAAAGAGCTACCTTATCCAGAGAAGCAAACAGGAGTTCATTGAAGTTAATATATTTATTTCTGGAAAAGAGGCAGGGGGCATTTACTAGAGGAGGGCCATTTGTTAGGATTAATACAGTATTTATATGAAGAACAGAGAGGAAACACCAAGGATCTTAAAGTGGTCATAGTACTTGTAAGTTCTGTAGATTCAGTAAGATCATATAATAAGAAAGAATATTTTGTCTACCTGAATATTTTCTGTAACTGAATATTTTAGAAAGTTCTGTCTGTCATTATTCTGTTCCAGAGCTTTTTAACCCTATTGCTGCCAAATAATCTTTTTTGGAATGACATGTGGCTTTTTAATGGAGTTAAAGTTAATTTTGAAAGATTATGCTCTTTTTTAACATAGCCATTTTTATGCCCCTGTGACAGTCAGGGGCATTTAGGCCCAATTTCACATCGCCTTTAAACATGCTTTAAGCACTTAAGCCCAATTTCGCATCAGGGTTCGAGGATATAAAACTTGTGAATAGTCTCAAACTCAAAATAAAGCAGACTGATTGGCTGATTCCGAGCATGTGCTCGGAAGCAGCCAATCAGTGTGCTTTATTTTGAGTTTGTGAATGTACTCAAGTTTTATAACCTCCGGGCCAGGGTATAGAGTTTGTGTAATACGAAATACACTCCTCCCACATTTTAAAAGGATGTTTTCTTTCAGTCTTTGTACACATGCTGTGGACTATTGAAGATGTGCATGTGAACTTTTGATTGAGATAAAGTTACTTTTGACAGAGTTGCTGCATTTTAAAATTAGTTTTTTTGGACAGCTTTTTGCACTTCAGGGTATAGGGTTGTATAAACTGAGCCCCTCTCCCCCCTCCCAATTTTTAATGGATTGTTTTTAAACTGTCTACTTTCGTTGCTTTCGTTGTGGACATAATGAAAATAGCTCCCCCCCCCCACCCCCCCCCCCCCCTCAATTTTTAATGGATTGTTTTTAAACTGTACTTTTGTTGTGGACATAATGAAAATAGGCATATGACTTAATGATGAAGATAAAATCTATTTTGACAGAACTACGTCCTTTTGAACTTTAAGTTATTTGAATTGTCATGCTGGCCCGGCCCACCGGCTCTTAATCTACTGAGCTTCTGGGGCTCCTAATCCAGTATGGATATTTATCCTTAATTTTGACATTCATGATGACCAAGCTTCTGCCAGGAGTGGTTACTCAATGAAAACTGTAACTGTCCAGCTAACACTGACTTGCCTCCCTTAAGTATTAGCTTGTCATATCAAGAGCGGCAATGTAAATTAATGATTTTAGGTGTCCCAGTACTTAAACACATTAGGGTATCACTGCATGGTGATAGTGGCAGTATATTATACAATTATTGGCCTTTGTTGAGGTGAATATGCAGTTTTATTGACCTGCAACATCATATTGACCGATGCGAAGCGGAGGTCAATATGTTATGTTTGCAGGTCAATAAAACTGCATATTCACCGAAATAAATGTCAACAAATGTTTTATTATATGATAATTCCAAATTCTGTTCTTTAGATATGTATGATTGTACTTAATGGTATTATCTTGCGACGTTACGCCATTAACAGTAACGTAAATCAGAAGTTACGTCACGAAAATATAATGACGTCAGTGTAAAAGTAATATTCAATGACAGGCATATCACAAAATATTGACCGACAGGTGAGGTCAAAAGAGCCAATGAAATTGTGTGTTGCATCTTGGTCATATAATAAATAATGATAGTGCTATATTTAAGCTATAGTGTTTTCAGCTAGTATTGAATCTTCTGCTATCGATATTTTTGATAGTTTGTGCATAGTTAAAAAACAATCCATTGAAAACAGTGACATGAGTTAATTACCCAAACTCTGTACCCTAACATTAAAAAAAAAATGTCCAACATACATCTACATCACCTATCTTTACTGTACTCTTGTGCTGGTTGCATCGCATAGGTGCCAGTTCTTTTAAGTGTTAGTAGTACTGGTTTAAATGGGTGAAACGTCATACACAATTTGAGCATTCTATTATTCTGGAGCGTTTTCTAACCCATTGCTTTCGACACTGCCTAAGAACATTCAGTTTCATGATTTTGGTAATTTGTTGATTTTAACTAAAACAAATCTTCATGGACCAGTGTGATCTTGGTTTTCATGTAGCGTGGTCTCATATTTTTGCCTCAGTCTCTATTTTTTGGTTGCTACGGTCAACCCTCTTTACAGTGCCACCCATTACAACATCAAAATTCTTTATAACGTCATTTTGATTTGCACGGATTATGGCTAAATTGTTCTAAATATGCATTCTTTACAACAGAAATTCAGTTTCATGTAAAAAAATTTGGGAACAAATGCCGTCATTGTAAAGAGGGTCCACTGTATATGATTTACTAATTGATACCTACTATATTTTGGTTTCATTAATCATGTTAATGAGCAATGAAATGAAGTGACTATTTAGGAAAACAACTGAAATTTCAGATACAGAGTCACAGCAAACTCATTTGGTCCAGTTTGCCGCACATGGAAAAATATGAAATCAGCATCTATGGTCAGTGCCACTAGCCGAGTGTTTCAATCGGTAATTTTACTATACCACATTGATGTACCTTAAGTAAAAATAAATCCTGCAGAATTTCACACAGAAGCAGTGAAAAAAAATTTAAAATAATTGGCCCAGCCTTCAAAAAGTGTATACATGTACTTTCTTTTGCCTCTGGGTATATTTCAGATAGAATTATGACGCTTTTTAAATTTAAATAAGGGAGCTAATCATTTGTTATAGGTATTTTTTCTGTTTGGGCACATTTCTATGCACATTAGATGCATTATGGCCAAAAGTCTTATTTGTTGTCTTACAACGTACTAGCACAGAAAAACATATCACTATTGCAATACATGTCAAGATGGCTCCTAAACTGTAGATATGTAGAGTAATTAAAAGTAGATAAAAGCATTGTCAGGTATAAAACTACAGTATAGTATAGACAGTTGATCCATGTCCCCTGCCGGTGGAAAGGTCTCAGCTAGCCTTTTATAGGTAATAAATCATATTTATAGCACAGCTTATATTCCATGTTTATTGCCCTACAAATGAATCACCTCATACTAATTGATATATTATTCTTGGAATCATGGGCCATTATTGTGGACATGTTATTTCCTTTTCCAGTTATTGAGGAAAAAGAACAACTTCAAACTCATATAGGAATATTTTCATGTTTCATTAAGGCAAATAATACTCATATGAATTGCATGGTCTTTGTAAGTTTTATAATTGATTATAATGCTACTCTAAATATTTATTGGGATATCTTGACCTTCAAAATGCCAAACAAGCAGCTAGACGCCATAATTTATGTCTGCAAAATTTCAAAAGCATGTTTCGTCCACATTTTAGTTTATATTGAGAATTCAAGACTAGAGGGCAAACAGGGAAGATCCAGATGAGGCAGCTCATTATGAGCCTCCTCATCTTGATCTATCCTGTTTGCAGATCCAACTATTTTATTTTTTTTTTCAAGCATTTAAGTGTATTTACTAGCTGGCTTGTACGAAGTACAGGCAAAGATAATTGTCATCCTCCAAGTTGGCGTCCACATTTTGGTACTTCAATTTTTTCCAGAAACATCCTTATGGTGAGTTATGATGTCCTTTGACAGCTCTTGAAATATTATTTTTAGAACTTCAGCATGAACAAGCTCTGAGAGGTTTGAAATTAAGATGTCATGTACAACTTTTTCACACAGCTAACACTAAATTAAAGCTCTAGAAATGAGAAAAGCTGAATTTTCAAATAGCATAGATTCAGATGTGGCAGCTCATTTTCAAACAGCATAAATTCAGATGTGGCAGCTCATTTTCAAACAGCATAGATTCAGATGTGGCAGCTCATTTTCAAACAACATAGATTCAGATGTGGCAACTTATTTTCAAACATCATAGATTCAGATGTGGCAGCTCATTTTCAAACAGCATAAATTCAGATGTGGCAGCTCATTTTCAAACAGCATAGATTCAGATGTGGCAGCTCATTTTCAAACAGCATAAATTCAGATGTGGCAGCTCATTTTCAAACAGCATAGATTCAGATGTGGCAGCTCATTTTCAAACAGCATAGATTCAGATGTGGCAGCTCATTTTCAAACAGCATAGATTCAGATGTGGCAGCTCATTCTGAACTGAAATTTAACACAGTGTAAATTTTGTTGTCTGCTTTTCTAGGGTTAACCTTATAGTTGCTGGCTTGTAAGAAAATACAGGCTGAGATAATTGTTGTTACCCTGGCAGTTTTTATGCAGCCCCACTTGCATAGACATATTGATGCTTCAATTTTTCCCAGAAGCAGTTACCATAATGGTGAGCTATAATATCCTTTGACAGCTCTTGAAAAAGTATTTTAAAATTTTAGCAAGTTTGCATAAGATCATTGAAGTTAGAGGTTTGAAATTTAATTGTTGCAAACAACCCTTTTAACTCTGTTTATCATGCTAGTGACAGGGTCCGAAATGCGTGCTCAATTCTGCTAATATATGCTATAGTGATTTGTAATGTGCATTCATTTTTTAACTTTCTTCATATTAAAAGTACCTTGCTTTTAAAGTTTTCAGCACAAACTACCATAATAGCCTTTTTGTGCTAAAGGGCCATAAAACACTGTATAGCTCACTCACTGACACTGTGCTCGTGATTTTGATCTTTAAATGTAGACTTGTTGGTTTCACATAATCCTTAATTGCTTGCCCATATTAGAGGCATCTAAGAATTCATTATACAAGTGTAGTTGACAATTACTACCTATGTATACATATAGAAGGAGTGCCGTTATTCAGGCCAAGCTAAATATAATATGTGGTTTCCTGCCAGTGGTAAACATGTTACAGTGAATGGATGTCCTCCCCTACCATTTTCCAAACAGTGACAAATACTGTATTTATTCAGCTATAACATGGGGTGTTTTCTTTCCAAACGTGCCCCAGATGTGTAAGGCATGCTGTGTTGTTTAATGTAGCTATACATAGTTCCGAGCCACACCCAGAATGTCACTCAAAAGTCACCTGATACTCGTCATAATGTATAATTGGCCAATGAAACAACAATTAACTTAGCATGTGACATTGTCGCACGACCAAAATCGCACGTTTTCAATGTCCCACATAAGTCTGTAATTTTGCCTAACAGCTCATATAGGGATGTTATTACCTGTTTAGAGTAGTTTTCAGAACTATGAATTAGATAGGTTTTGCTCTTCCAAAGCATTCCTAAAAATCAAGATCTCTCTTGTAAGATGGATCTAGATTTTTTGGATTGTTTTGGAAGGGGAACTCCATCCTATAACCAAATAAATACAGTATTTGGGGTGTAGTTTTGGCTTCCCTGTAAAAAAAATCCCATCTCAAAGAATTGTCTACTCTTAATGAAAAGATTTTTTCTTCGTAGAGGAGCAATTCTGGGCCCAGTTGTTCAAAGCATCTGTTAGCCTAACGAGCTCGTTAAGAGGTCAACTGGTTAAGTGTTTTATAACTTTATGACCAAATACACTGATATATTTTGTTGAAAAACTGTGAGAAGTTTAAAGCTTCTCACATTTTTTCAACAAAAAATATTGGCATATATGGGAAATGTTGGCATATTTGGGATATTATTGTTTGAAATTTTAATGAAACGTTTACTAACGAGGTTGTTAGTTTTGAACAACTCATTATACCCACTGAGAGGGAAAGTAAAAATGAAAATAGCAGAGTTGCTTTCCTTGAATGTAATTAGTCATTCACCTTTTGGCTGGAAACTTTTTTAGAGAGACCAGATGGTCAGCCACCAAAGACTACAGAGATCAGGTCCTGCCACTTGAATCAGGTCCTGCTGTTTTGTGTAAACAGTCTGTAAAATGATTTCAGCTAGTGATGCTGCATTGCAAGAACCTGGTAGTGGCATTTTGTTGATTGAATGTTGAAGTCAGTGTTTTGCATCCTGGTATTTACTGCAGAATGTGTGCATTGACTGAAGTCATTGTCCAGTGGTTTTGCCAAGAAGATATCATACATTCTGGCACAGCAACTAACATATTACGGTGAACTCTCGATATCTGGAAGTCGAACCTCAGTCCAAACTACTGATATTTCATAGTAAATTTTCTGGTACCAGAAAATTTACTTTGAGATATCAGTAGTTTGAGATAACAGTAGTTGAAATGTAAATAAAATTAGGAATTACATTCTTTGATATAAGAAGATACTTTGAGATATCAGTGTTCGAGATGTCAGGAGTTGACTGCATAATGTCTGTCATTGTTAGCCATATTTGATGGTCAGGTGAGTTTACCTTATAATTCCAACACTCTTCCATGGATTTGCATTGTAGCCCTCTATTGAATAGGGTTCTCAGGGAAGCAATACAGGTCCATCATGGTTCTCTTGTTATGGCATTAAATATCATAGCTGCAGACCAGATTTTCACTGATTTTCTCATGTTTTGGCTACGTTGTATTTGAGCTGCAGTGTATATATAGCTACATGTATGTACATTGGATCAGGCATTTGCACATTTGCTAAAATATTTTCATCTACACACTGTGTTTAGATCAGTTTTGCAGTAGCTTTTAAACCTGGCCATAAGAGCTGCTTCATAATTATTGTTGTCTGACATATGGCCATACTTTTGCTAAACTATGTGTAAACAGAAACCATGAATTCTTGTGATTGGCCTAAATTTTTTATATAGGTAAAAATGGAGATATACCTGTATGGAAAATTGCAATGTATTGTCTAAGGTTGACATTTTGTTCATGGAGGCCGGAGGTGAGGGAGCGTGTACGTAATTTGTGACTTATTAACATTGTAGGCGGTTACGAATTATTACTCATTAGCCTCGCATATACCGTATTCATTTGGTTATAAGATTTCAAAATTGCCGCAATTATGTAAATTAGTTTTGTATAATTCAGCTATAGAATGAGTTTTTCTCTTCCAAAACAATTCCAAAAATCTAGATCCATCTTATAAGATGGATCTAGATTTTAGGGATTGATTTGGAAGAGAAACGCCTTCGTTTTATAACCGAAGGGATACGGTAATGGATTAACATTGTTTTTGTTTTTTGTGACACAGTTGTCTTGTTTATGTGTGGTATGAGTAGAAACTCGGAAAAAATGTTTTATTCAATTGTAAAGTGGAATTTAAACACATTTAATTTTTGAAATAAGATCAAAGTTTTGAGGACATACAGCATACAGGTAAGGGATATTTCTCTCTGCTTAATTCGAGGTGAATTTTTTTAGGGTAAGCAGCTTGGCAATTTTCAGATTGGCCTAAATCCTTCTCTGTGAATGTTAACTTAAAAAGTAAGAATTTTCTCCCTTTTGAGAAAATTCTCTTTCTTGTTGAAGCAGACCCTTTTGAGTGGGGGTTATTACAGAAAGCCGCTTCTTCCAATCCATCAAAGCGTGTACATTGCTTCATAGGGCTTACCAGTATATCCCCATTCCAGAAAATGCAAACTTTAGCAATGCATAAAATATTTTGTTATGTGCAGGGTCTACAGTCATACCATGGTTTGTCAGGAGGTAATCCATTCTGATTCACTAAAGCTTGTGGATTATCTCCACATACAGGCAGACAGTCTGTGGTAAAAATTGTTACAGGTGGCATAAAATTGAGGATCTTTAACTGTGAACAACGTTTTAATCCATATCTTAACCCATTGCATTCTGGGTATTTTTTGGCATATGCTGAAATTGTTGTCTGCATAAAAAATCAAGAATGTTTTGACAATATCTGACTAACTAACTCATGTAGAAATGATGTCTAGGCAGCAAACAGTTTGGATCTCAGATCAGGCCCCACGTTTGTGGCGCCTGATCTGGATCCAAACTGTTTGCCCAGATACCCCTAAAGGGCTATCCCGAATGGAATAGGTTAATACATTATGGCAAGCTGTCTACCAATTGTCAACAATCTGGCAGGAGTGGTTTACTTGCTAGACTGCCGATAGGGGTTGCAAGTTTGGTTCCTCCAGTCTTTTGGATGAAACTTTACTCCAAGGTCCCATTCTCTGTTTGAGTTATATGTTGGGGGACATAAAACACTAGTTCACCTACTCACTATCAGTTCTGGCATTGTTGTTTTCCTCTGTTGCATCCATTCCTGACCAGATTTGAATGACTTAATTGTATTCTGAAATTACTGGGACAGTTTGGTTGAAAGTTGGTTTGGAGCAAACAATGTCCTAGAACTGTTCAAGGACATTTTCAGACCTATTCTAAAACATTTTGTTCGATAATTTTTTGAAGCAAACTTTCAGAACTGCATGTTCTAGAAAATTTTACACTGACTAGAATTGACTAGAATACACTGACTAGAATTGTTCTAGAACATCAAATGAGACAAATCTCTAGAACTGCTGTTGTAAAAAAAGTTCTGAATTTTTTTTAAGAAAAATTCTGGAATAGTTCTAATATTCCAGAATTGTTCTGCAACTCCAGAATTGTTCTGCAACAAACCTTCAGCACTGTTTTAGAATGATTGTTCTAGAAAAATGTCTCATTTAACATTCTAGAACTGTTCCTTTATAAATTTAGAACATTTTTCAGGATGATTCCAGAGCAGGTCTAGTCATTTTGTCCCACCACAATTCAAGAGATTTTATTGAACAGTTCCAGAATGTTTCACAAGGGCCAGGTTTTTTTTTTTAGTACCACAGCAATCACCTTTTCTTATGGCTGTTAATGACAGCTGTTAATGACAGCCATTAGAAAAGGTGATTGCTGTGGTTCTAAGAATAATAAAAGCTGCCTTAACAGCTATTGTTACTCATCTGATCAGTATATGATATGATGCATTCTGCATCAAATATGGTGCATTTTTCAGTGCATTTACTGCAATTAGCATTATATTCAGTGCAGTTGTTTGTCTTGCCTGGGATTAGCAGAAGTGAGATATAGGTAATACTTTTCCAGTGTCATTGTTGTTGGCCGTGTCGTAAACTTTGCAGCAAGTTTTTTTGTTTAGCTCTGTTTGGTGACATTTGATGCCATGATTGACAGTTGCGCCACATCCAAAGAATTCTTGTTCTTGTATGTATTGCATTTTACATACATTCAATGCATTTTTATATGTTATCTTTTTAGCGTTAACATGAGATAGGTTTTGTTGTCAAGCCAGCTTGCGGTGAGCGACACATAGTTGTGCCTGCGTGTGCATGCGTTAGTTTGTACATGCATCTGTCTGTCTGGATTTGTCCGGGCCATAACTAATACATTTATTGATGGATTTCAAAATAATTTGGCACAATTGTTCTGTTTGATGAGTAGAAGTGCTATTTGAAATATTTTAACTGGTAGCTTGAAGATCAAGGTCACACTTGAAGGTCAAATGATATAAAATGGTCAAATATTGAGCTTGTCCGAGCAATTACTGCAACGTTTATGGATGGATTTCAAAATAATTGAGCACAATTGTTCTTCTTGATGAGTAGAAATACCATTTGAAACATTTGTTAGGTAGCTTGAAGGTCAAGGTCACACTTGAAGGTCAAATTGTGAAATGGTCATAAATTTATCTTGTCCAAGCCATTACTTGTACACTTATGGATGGACTTCAAAATAATTTAGCACAATTGTTCTCCTCGATAAGTAGAAGTGTCATGTGAAACAGTTGTTCAGGTAGGTTTAAGGTCAAGTTCAGACTAGAAGATCAATGATAAAATTGTCATAAAAAGAGGTTGACTGGGCCATTGCTTCTTCATTAATGCATAGATTTCAAAATAGTTTGGCACAGTTGATCTTGATAAGTATAAGTGTCATGTGAAATATTATTCAGGTTGGTCCAAGGTCACGGTCACACTTGAAGTTTAAAATTATTAAATTGTAACAAGTTGAGCTTGTCCCGGCCATTACTTCTTTATTTATTTATTTTATTTTATAATTACAGTAACTTGCTTTCCATAATGAAATTTAAAAAGGCAAATACGCTGTCTAAGCATGATGTTTGGCTTCTAAATTCTAAATTGAAGTAGTTAGTTTTGACATACTTATAGGTCACTAAAGCAAACAGCAGGCCTGGACCACCATTCTAGTTTCGTTTTTTCTGGTGCATTTCAATCTTGCATGCAACTGGCAGAATGTGAGACATAATTGAGCCGCGACATGACAAAATCAACAAAGTGGTTGCGTGACCAAGCGCAGACTCAGATCAGCCTGGGCATCTGCCCAGTCTGATCAGAGTCTTTGCTGTCCGCATGGAGGTAGCATAGACTCTTAACTACCCATTAAGTGCTTAGCAAAGAGTCTGATCAGACTGGACAGATGCCCAGGCTGATCTGAGTCTGCGCTTGGTGCACAACCACTTTGTTGGTTTCTAGCATCGTGGCTCATATATATTACCTTCCAGGTGTTTCGTTGGGGGCATAAACTTTGTGTCATGTTTTTTGGGTTAGCTCTATTTGGTGACAATGTGCAAGGCACTGGTGAGACTGCTTTCTGTGGAATTCTTGTGTGTTTTCTAAAGTGCATTCTATATGTACCACATATAAACTCATATAATGCTAAAAGCACAAGATACCATATAATGGAAAGTTTTTGCGTCACCAAATTTTCGCAGATTTGTCAAAAAACATGAGGATTAATTTTCGCAGTTTTTAATTTTCGCGGATGTGAACATCCACGAAAATAAAAATTGTGTTTGTCCTGTAAAATATTGGCTTTACTTAAAAATCAAGACGTACAAGGAGAGAGAAACGTAAAGAAACTGTTATCACTTTGTTATAAACACATTTTGTTTAGATAGAATCGACTCCTTTTGTGTTTGGGAGGATGCCCGTCCTTTTTTTCACAAAAATCGTAAGATAGACATTTGTACTAATCAATGTTTAGTACACAGAAACAGTCAACTGAAACATGCGAGCAATTGTTAGAATGGCTGTTGTTCAGGATAAAAGTAAACAAAACTCGCAGTCAAATAGAAGTAATTTAATTGTACTTGCATAATTAAGTACAAGTGACCGCTAATGAAGAAGAAAAAAAGTGTCAGTCTATTCAAATTGTAATTACCTGCTAATAACCAGCTAACATAATTGCGCCAAAAATAATAGCCTATAACTTCTTTTAAGGTTTTGTGGGGCGCTTTGAATACGGCAAACCATTTGGACGATTCAGATTTCCTGTCACTATTTTGTACAAACTTGGAAAATATTTCGCGGAGTTGAATTTTCACGGATCGCTTCCGACTGCGAAATTCCGTGAAAATTGGGCGACTCGAAAATTTCCCATTATATGGTATTGTGCAAAATGCAATATAATGTAAAATGCACCAGATGTAAAGAAAGTGCACCATGTTTCAAGTGCTCAGTCTCCATAATTTGTTTATCTATATTAGTTTTAATATTGAAGATTTTCAAATTACCTTCCATGAATGTTTGTGTAAATCTTACTAGAGGCCTCGAATTGTAGTAAATCATTTTTCAGATGTGTAAGCAATTGTGCTGCTTGTAAAATACAAGAATATATATGTTCATCAATTTTGTTCTTCCTAATTGGTTGCCCAATTAATCTAAATTTACATAAGGCTAAAAGAAAAAGTGACCAATTAGAAATTTTGTTTGGTGTATAATGTCAAAATTGAATAAAATATTGTATAAACCAAAGACTTGGATGAGTGATTAGGGCCAGTGCGGTCCTCTTGTTTCTAGAGATTAAAGGCATAGACTGACCTCTTAAATTCTTCCAATATATTTCAGGTGATGATGAGATGTATCAAGGCCAGAATGTGTGAGACTGTGTCAGAGACAGAATCTCCTTTACAGGTATCTATCTCACTTTTACAAATTCTCTTTTCTGCAGAGCTCTAAAAGGGAGTACTGTATCTGTACAAATGTTCACGGCATATTAATGTTCACAATTTTTATAGCCAACATAAATACATGTACGTACGCGAACATATATGCCCTTGAACATGATATTTTAAGTTCTCTTACTGTTCAGCTTAGCCATAGGCTCTTGAGGAGCTTATATAGAATGGCAGGCTCTGTTGTCCATTGTCCGTCAGTTCTTTCCATCCATCTTTCCATCAACATTTTCTGGAATCTTCTTTAAAATCACTGGGCCAGTGGAGCCTCCAAGGGCTGGGAGAACCAAAGTTTGTCAACTGGTTGTTGCCATATGACCAAGTCTTAGCCATCATGTTAAATATATATATATATATAAAGACCGTTAAAAAAACAAATCTTCATGAAAACCAAATGGAAACTTGGTATACACCATCTGGGACACAATGTACTGTCCAGTTTGTTAAACTGATGATCATAAGTTGACCTTTGACCTTTTTATGCCCCCATCTTCGAAAAAGTGAAGGGGGATATTGCTTCTGGGTTGTCCATCCGTCCGCCCGCCAATCCATCCGTCACGCATACCATATCTTAAGAATCTTGCATGCTAGAGTTTTGAAATTTCACATATGAATTCATCATTAAAAAATAGCTGACACTTTTTTTTCTTGTCTGAGTTGTCTCCCTTTTTGAAATTATGCCCCTTTAGAAAAAATCATAATGAAATCTTATTACCAAGATATCTCTAAAAAGTATTTGAGCTAGGGGCTTGAAACTTTGCCAGCTTATTAGAAATGATGAGTAGATGAAGTGATTAACTTCTGAAAGAAATCCATCAGTTATTTTCGGAGTAAGGGCCCTTTTAAAATTTCAGCATTTTAAACTTGTCAGCAGAATATTTTTAGAAGTATTTGAATTAGGGACTTGAAACATGGCCAGCTGATTGGAGATGGTGTGTAGATGAATTGGTTAACTTTTGAACCTTTTCAGAGTTATGGCCCTTTGAAAATTCCAGCATTTTAAACTTGTCAGCAAGATATCTTGAAATGTATTTTAGCTAAGGGCTTGAACTTTTGCGAGCTTATTAGGAATTATGTGTAGATGAATTGATTAACTTTTGAATGAAATCTGTCGATTATTTTTGGAGTTATGGCCCTTTGAAAATTTTGGCATTTTAAACTTGTCAGCAAGATATCTCGAAAAGTATTTGAGCTAGGGACCTGAAACTGGGTCAGCTGCATGCAGGTGATGAGTAGATTAACTGATTAACGTACAAACAAATTCAGTTACATGTGTTTTTTTTTTTTTTTTTTCTCAGAATAATGTCCCTTTGAAAATTTAGACATTTTAAATTTGGCAGCAAAAGATATCTCAAAAAGTATTTGAGCCAGGGTTTTGAAACTTGATTAGCTGATTGGAGATGTTAAGTAGATTTACTGATGGACTTTTGAACGATTTCTGTCAATATTTTCTAGCACTTTCCTTGCCCTTTAGGATCAGGCGTATGTTTGGGGGCATAGTGAATTACAAACACCTTTTCTAGTTATGGAAAGGTCAAATTTGCTTCCTTTTGTGTATGTATGAGAAAATTAAAAGTTGGTGTATATAGTCAGGTAAATGAGTATATGAAGATTTTAAAGTACCAGAGGTCAACTTTGACCTTTGACCTTTGCCCAAGGTCATGCATATTTCAAAATTTGAAACATCTTCTTCAAAGACACTGCAGGGCTGATTGTAGCCAAATTCCATCTGGGGCTTTCATGGTTCATGGGAATGAAACTTTTTACCAAAAAAGTTAGTGTTACTTAACAAAGAGAGCAAGCATGCCATTATTCCATATTTCTCACGATAAATTGCCCTGGTGGTGTTGCAATTTGCAAGCCCTTTAAATGGCAATCTTGAGACAAAATTTGGGCAATATATAAGTTTTTCTTGAAAAAGTGGCCTAATTCTGCCAAGATTGGCTTTAGACCACCAATATTTGCTATTAAATAGCAAATATTGGTGGTCTGAAGCCAATATTGGTGGATTTAGGCCACTTAATTTTTGACAGAAAAATAAGGGGGTTTGGGAGTGGGAGCTGGGGTGGGGGAGGGATAAAGGAGAATTTTAGAGAGGAAAAGAACAAATATATGAAATAAAAGAAATATGGTACATGTATATGGTAAAAACCTGTAAAACTTTCCTTTCCAGAACTAAATCACGCTGGTCTGGCATTCAACACAGGCAACGAGGCAACGTACTTTCCCATACTTCTTACATTAATTTCAAACTATCACTCTTACGGACCCGGCAGTTTGTTAGACCTCTTAGTCAGACCAGATTTTCGACGAAATTCCGTCTAGTATAAATGCAGTGCTTGAATAAGGTTTTTCATCAATTCGTTAGCTGGTCGTTGTAGCCCAAAAATTGTTTTCAAGCATTTCTTGAATATGCATATCAATTCAATAAAACTTTTGAGTCCCATTTCAAGAGTAGGGGATCGAATGGTCCGTGAGACTATACTTCTGAAACAAACTTATCCTGATGAGCAGAACAAGCAGGTTCCTTGTACGTTGTCTTCGTTGCCTGTGTTGAATGCCAGACCAGTGTGTAAATGCCTGATGAAATTGTAATTTGGGGCTCATGTATGATCAAGTTTGTTCAAATAATAACCTGGGCTGACCTTTTACAGATAGACTCCATTACTCAAGTTTCCTTATCTGTTTGTATGCTAAAATATAAGATTTCTAGGAAATTTAATTAGTACATGTACTGTACTTAAGATTTTTAGTGTAGGTCGAAGTCATTCTTTGACTTTTGTTCGACTATTTCTAGATGCAAATTTCAACAATTTTAAACATCTTATCCTCCAAATTAATATATATATGAAGCCTGCATAGGTTGGGAGAACTAACATTTATTCAAATCATTATGGTCATTTGACCAAGATGGCTGTCATGCCCATATATGGTAAAAGAGTTTTAAAATTTATTCAGAGCCTAGCGACTGTTTTGGATTTATGTACTGTAAAGTTAGTTCAACTGATGACTCTAGGTGAGCATTTTACCTTCTTACAGACAGGTCAAATATGCTTCTTTATGCTTTTATATGCAGCACTTAAAAATTCTAAAATTAGATTTCTTGGAAACTACTTTAAGACATTTATTCTTTACTGTGCAGAGCACACTGCAGGTTCACGGTAGTTTTGTGCCCGCCTTAATATGTTGGTACATATATGAGACAGTGAATTAATTATTTCCTTTGATGAACTAGCAGTTTCACTGGACTGTTGCATAATAGGATTATGGCACCCAATAAACAAGAATATTTGTCTTAAAGTAAGAAATGCATCATCATACATCAGCTCAGGTGAGCATATCTGGGTCTTATGTCCCTCTTGTTTACACTGGAATAATAGAGAAATATTACAAATTTGCAGTTATTAGCTCGCCTGAACGAAAGTTCAGGAAGAGCTATTGTTGTCACCACGGCGTCCGCATCCGCGTCAGCGTCCGCGTCCGCATCAGCGTCGGCGTCCGGATTGGATGTTTTGGTTAAAGTTTTTTAAAGACCTATACCTCCCTAACCCATGGATGGATTCTTTTGATACTTGCACTGTAGTTAGATATTGGTCCAAAGTTTAACATGGTACCACCCCACCCCATTCCTTAACCTTGATGTCAAGGTCATGGACTTAGAAAATTGGGAGTTTTTTTGGACTGGATGTTTTGGTTAAAGTTTTCTAAAGCCCAGTATCTCCTTAACCCATGGATGGATTCCTTTGATACTTGCACTGTAGTTAGATATTGGTCTGAAGTTTTCCAAGGTACCACCCTCACCCCCCTCAGTGACCTTGATGTCAAGGTCATGGACTTAGAAAATTGTCTTTTTATTAATTGGATGTTTTGGTTAAAGTTTTTTAATGACACATATCTCCTGAATCCATAGATGAATTCTTTTTATATTTGCACTGTAGTTAGATATTAGTCCAAAGTTGTAAAGAGTACTACCCCAGCCCTGCTCGGTGACCTTGATGTCAAGGTCAGGGACTTAGGAAATTTGGTCTTTATTAAAGTTTTCTAATTGCGTACTGATTCATAATGCTTGGCAGAGATTAAGTTTACACTTGAAGTGATGTTAGACACTTTTTTGAGTTTTTACAAAACACTATATACTTACCCGACTGGATGACCTTGATGTCAAGGTCATGGACTTTGAGTTTTGTAAAGATTTTGATTAGTTTTATATTAATGAAGACATAATTTCACAGTGCCACAATGGACTCAGTTGATACTTATACTTGGACTGATGTTAGATAACGGTTAAAGGCTTTGATACATCCTAGCCCTGCCATCCTCCCCCCTACCCCTTAGTTCTTTGACCTCAAGCTCATGGACTTTGAAATTTCATGTGGATTTTTTTTTTTATTTTAAGACATTTCTGAGATAGCTTTTGTTTATAAATGTGTTGTCATTATGGACATGCTTGCCTGAAGTTTTATACATAGCAGTCCACACCACCATAGCGACTGTGTGATGGGCAAGCACCTATTCAGGCGAGCTATGCTGTCAGGCGACAGCTCTTGTTTTTAAATTGTGAAACAAAAATACAAGCAGACTAGCAGAGGGAAAACTATTTTATGCCAGCCACAGCAGCCTAAACTTTGCACTTTACAAAATATGCCATGCTCAAGTTTGTGTCCACCAACATTCTGGTATAAATGAAATTTTGGGACTTATGAAAAAGGTGTTCCATTGAATATTCATAAGCAATAATATATATATATATATATTAGGTAAACAATTAGTGTTACAATCAGAGCCCCAGATAAGGTGGGGCTTTGTGGATAATTATGAGATTTTTATTTCTCAGTGAAAACATATGTTGTGTCTTGTGACCCCCTCTGTAGTCCCATGTTATGCACCAGTCATTTGCAACCACGACCCCCATGGGGCCGGGGATAGCGGGGGCATAGCGGGACTTAAGTACAGTGTTTTTACCTAAGCCCTGTCCCGGCAGTGTGGTGGATATGCCAGGCTTTTGATTCCCACCAAAAACAGGGGGAAAATAGTGGAGTGTTTTTAACGAAATTTACAGTGACAAACACATTGTCAGAATAAGGATTTTTAGCTCGCCTGTATGAATGAATGTACAAGAAGAGCTATTGCACTCCCCCGGCGTTGGCATTAGCAAAATGTTAAAATTTTACATTAAAGTTTTTTAGGTGATGGGCAAGGCGCTGTCAGGTGAGCTGTCCTGTCCCCCTGACGGGTCTTGTTATATTTACATGATCCCCTGGGGGCGGAGACCTTTACCAGGGATTTGACTTGAAAGATGTCCCCACAGTGCAGGGCATATACCAGGGCTTTGCAGAGTGAAAAGTCAATATCCCCGCTATTCCCCGGCCCCAGGGGGGCCGTGGTTGCAAATGACTGGTGCATTAGTGAGACAGTTCTAATCACAACATATGTTTCTATGGAGAAATTTGGAAAGTTTTCCTTCAATTATTCCCGTACCCCCTTTTATCTGGAGCACTGTACAATGAAGAAAATACACAGTTGTAATCTTCTGTCGTCATTGACCATTAGATGGAGAATTATGCATCTTACAACATGGTATGTGGTCATAAAACTGTCCACATTGACAAATGATACAACTATATTTTGTTGGGCTATCTGGAGAAATGGTGTACAAAAGGTTGGTCTACCGCAAATGCTCAAAAGATTGGTCTGCATAAGATTTGGTATACAGGAACTGCTCAAAAGGTCCAGCTACATCAAATTGATCTACATTCTAATGCACTTACAAAAATAACGCAACGTCTGATTGGATAACATCAAAAATTTGCGACAGTATATTCTGCGATATACTGGCGCAATCCTGACATCATCAAGTAACATCGCTTCTCATTGGCTGGCAGTTGGTTTTATGTTGCTGACAGCGCTTGAAATGGGTGCAAACTAGTACATTATGAAAGCTGAAAATGTGGAAAAGTACATTAGAATGGGGATAACTGTATTGAAAATAGTCATTTGTGCTGGTAAATCATCAGTTTGATTATCACAAATTGCGTTTTACGGCAACGCGCAAGCAGAGCAGTAAAACGAAATTTCCGACCATAAAAACGATGATGTACGCGTCGCAGTAAAACGCAATTTGTGATAATCAAACTGATGATTTATCTCCCCAAATGACAATTTTCAATACAGTTATCCCCTAATTAACTGCTAATAAGTATCCTCTAAATCAGACCAATTATCATCATCTGTTCAAAAGACTGATCTGCATCAGACTGTTCAAAAGTTTGAACTATATTAGATTGAATCATATCAGCTATTTAAAAGGTGGGTCAAGATCATATGGTGGCTGGTTTGTGCCATTTCGTCTTTTCGTCTTGTCGCTGCGAAAAGACGCCAGGCGAAAAGACGAAAAGACGCCATGCGAAAAGACGAAAAAACGCCATGCAAAAAGAGGAAATAACGCCTTGCAAAAAGACGAAACCCGCCACGCGAGAAGACGAAATGTCAGCGCGAAAAGACGAAAAAACGCCATGCGAAAAGACGCCATTTGAAACTCTTATTTTGTCGTCTTTTCGCCTGGCGTCTTTTCGCATGGCGTCGTTTCCTCTTTTCGCGTGGCGTTATTTCGTCTTTTCGCCACGAAAAGACGCCACGCGAAAAGACGAAATAACACCACGCGAAAAGACGAAATAATGCCACGCGAAAAGACAAAAAGACGAAATAACGACACTGCATTTTTTCCTTCCTTCTCTGTAAGGGACAACACCTAAAGGAAACACTTTGCTACTTTTGGAGCAAATTCTTTCGTTTAAGAGCAAACCTCTTTAAGAAACGATTTCTAACTAGGGAAAACTTGAAGAGGAAGTCGCGGAAGTTGTTCCCCTTTGTAAAGATGGCGGAAGGAGCATTAGCCAAAAGAGCAGTCTGAACAGGCTCTGCTCTGTCTGCGATCGGCATGTCTTTAGAAAACTAAAAATTTGTTTAAATTTTGCGTTAGTATGCCATATTCATATCATGTTTCAGTGTTTATATAAACACTTGTAACTTTTCCTCCATAATTTGTGGGAGATTAGATTGTCAACAAGGTACTTAATCTTTTTGGTAGTTTAAGATCAAAACGAAGATATAATTATGATGAAATCGATTTGAGTATTTTTCTCCAAAACATAAGGATGGCTCATTTTCTTGTCTGTCTCATATTTTTGGTGATGTTTCCAAAAAAAAAAAAAAAAAAATCCGTGGCAAAAACTGCAAACCGTGATTAGTCCACTTCTCTACAGATAGCATTCTGATCAGGGTCTACACAGTTTAATCAAAAACACTTGTCTAAGTATAAGTGTCTTAAACTGTAATAAGAATAGGATATTTATACACCTTAATTGCAAAACGGTACCATACTGACCGAAGTCATCTGTGGTGCCCCAACGACCTCACAAGATTATTGGATAGACTAGACTTGACCAGCGGTTGCAGTCAGTTCGACCCCCCCCCCCCCTCTACACACACACACACACACACACACACACACACACACACACACATATACACACACACACACACAAACAAACACATACACACACTCGCCTCAGTGGTCCTTTAGATGTGACTCTAAACCGCGAGCCGCTCTTCATATGACCTTAGTATTGTTGGGACGTTTTATAGTCCGTTTGCTCCCAAGTGCAAACAGGGTTTTGCTTATTTTCTCGAAAACGATGAAAGTTCCATCAAATGTTCCAATGTCCTAATGATTCCTATAACTATACATAACAGAATACGGAAAGTCCAAATTTTTGGATGCTTTTGTAAAATATTTTCCATTGACCTTAATGCAAAAACTGAGCAGTTTCACTAAAGGGCGTCTTATGCTTGTTAGAACAGCCAAAATATTGTTGATAGGCAATAGCGTAAACTCGTAGTTTACTACAGGTGTGGGCGTATATGAATGAAATAGTAAAATGTATTCACCTGTCCGCACGCGTAATGCATGGTATCACTGGTCAGGTGATACTATGTTGTAAATAAATATTGAACTATTATATTATTTTGCGAGTAAAAATTGTATGTTTTAAAATTTGATAATATATGGGTGAAACAAAAAGTAGAAAAAATGGATTTAGAATAAAATTTCAATTTAATTATGCAAATTTTGTTCTAGGGATAGCATACATTGGTCACATGGTCTAACACGTAAAACTAAACGGGAATTCCAACAGCCAACTTTTACTCCCTTGTAATTAAGAGGTGAAAATGACATATTTTAGGTCCTGTTTTTGTATAGAAACTTTTTTATGCAAAACCTCACATTTCCGCAAAATTATGATTTTGTTATGTATAGGATGAAAATTAAGAATGAGCGATTCGAAAATCTTTTACCTCTCAGAAATTTTGAGAAAATATTGGGGATGCCGTTTGCATTTGGGAGCAAACGGACTATACCCAATTCTCTCGATCTCTCAGTTTGAACAATAATATTGTAGCACAGTTTACTCAAAATTTTGATTTTTGGTTGATTTGATGCTTAACGTCCACGGTAAACAACTAAGGTCATGTCGGGACGGCCAGTTAACCTAACCACACTATTCCTGGGCAGGCTTAGACCTCCTAAGCGGTTAACCAGTACTAAGTGCACATACTTTCGCCAGTAACTGACAACTGCCCTTCTTGAATCAGCGGAAGGAGAAACGAAAGTATGTGGCCAGACCGGGATTCGAACCCAGGACCTCTGACTTACGAGTCAGGTGCCCTACCGATTGCGCTACCTGGCCCGGCCGTTTACTCAGAAAATACATTAAGTAGTAGATTAGGTGCTAGCATTTAGTAATAAATTTGGTCCATGTTACCATTATGATCCTAAATCCTAGGACATATGTGTCCTTGGAAAACAGTGGTCTGGTCAAGCTCTGCATTGGTAACCATTCTGCGTATGTTATGATACAGCTCGATATATTAAAATCTACTTGTTCAAATTTAAAAAAAAAAAAAAAAAAAATGGTTATTTTTACGTAGAATGCATGGAGACACAGGCTTCAACATATTTGCATCTGTGCTTAAGGTGAACGGGGCCACTCTCAGGGGAAGCAACTTTGCATTTTTGCCTCCTTTCTTAAGGAGGGTCAGCTCTTGAAAGTAGAATTTGGTCCTCCAGGGGCAAATTCTTTCCTTGAAGAGTAGACCTATTTAAGAATCTAACTTTCTGTTTCCTTCACTTTCCTATCTTGGGAAGCAAAGAGAATGTCACAAAAGTTGTTCCCCTTTGTAAATATGACAGAAGGGGACAAAATGTTCAATATTAGAGAGATCTTTCTGTGAGGTGTATACATTCAGCCATTGACTGATTGGTTGATTTATTGCTTAACGTCCGCAGTAAACATCTATGGTCATGTCGGGACGGTCAGTTAACCTAACCACACTATTCCTGGGCAGGCTTAGACCTCCTAAGCGGCTAACCAGTACTAAGTGCACATACTTTCGCCCGTAACTGACAACTGCCCTTCTTGAATCAGCGGAAGGAGAAGCGAATGTATATGGCCAGACCGGGTATTGAACCCAGAACCTCTGACTTATGAGTCAGGTGCCCTACCGATTGCGCTACGCGGCCCGGCATACATTCAGCTATACAGTCAAACCTGCTTATGGTCAGCTATACAGTCAAACCTGCTTATGTGGTCACCTCTATTAAGGGAGCACCTGTCTTAAGCAGCCACCTTTTCTTGGTCCTTTGAACCAAATACAGTGCGAATGAAATGTATTCAGGGGTCACCTGTCTTAAGTAGCCACTTTTTGTCCTTTCCTTGGGTGACCCCTTAAGACAGGTTTGACGGTATTTCTCAAAAATGCTTGCGACAACAATGTACTAGGTCTGCCTATGCTCCTCAATGCGTAAATTTTCGTCTGCTAATTTTTAAGTCAACATGGCCCAGATTTTTTAATCAATAACTGTAATGATTGCCGACCCCATACTAATACTTATAGCTATCCTTTTCACTTTTAACAAGTTTTTTTTTCTGTCGGATAAAATAGAGTTTCAGTGGCAAATCCCTTCTAATTTTCACAAGACTGCTGCTTGACACTGATCTGTGTTTGATCTCAGTCAACTAGGCAAAAATTTGTTATTCAATCTAAACGGTACCATACTGACCGAAAATGTTGCTGACCCCAGTGCATGTTAATTTTATAGTCTATCCTTACAATTTTTAGCTGTCAAAAAGATATATTAAAAGCATTTCAGTGGCAAATTCTGTGATCAGACTGCTTCTGTAGCTGCGTTTGCAGTAGTCTGATATGAGTCTATATTGTTTACTCAGACAAACTGTCTTAGTATTAGGAATCAATACAGGAATCAATACAGTTATCAAAAGAAGGGTATTTGTGTGTCGTTATTTCGTCTTTTCGTCTTTTCGCCTGGCGTCTTTTTGTCTTTTCGCATGGCGTTATTTCGTCTTTTCACGTGGCGTTATTTCGTCTTTTCTTCTTTTCGCATGGCGTTATTTCGTCTTTTCGCGCCAAAAAGACGAAAAGACGCCATGCGAAAAGACGTCTTTTCGCATGGCGTTATTTCGTCTTTTCGCGCCGAAAAGACGCCATGCAAAAAGACGAAAAGACGAAATAACACCATGCGAAAAGACGAAATAACGCAACGCGAAAAGACGAAATAACGCCACGCGAAAAGACGAAATAATGCCACTCGAAAAGACGAAATAACGCCACGCGAAAAGACGACAAATTAAGAGTTTCAAATGGCGTCTTTTCGCATGGCGTTTTTTCGTCTTGTCACCCTGAAATCTCATCTTTTCGTGTGGCGGGTTTCGTCTTTTCGCATGGCGTTATTTCGTCTTTTCCTCTTTTCGCATGGCGTTTTTTCGTCTTTTCATCTTTTTGCATGGCGTCTTTTCGTCTTTTTGCGTGGCGTCTTTTCGCGGCAAAAAGACGAAAAGACGAAATGGCACAAACCAGCCACCATAAGATCAGACTATTCAAATTGTTGATCTAAATCAGATTGGTCAACATTAGCTGTATAAAAGGTTGATCTAAATAAGATTTGATCTACATCAACTCACTCACAGTTCAAAAGGTTGAATACGTCAGATTGGTCTGAATCAAAAGATTGGTCTACCACAGATTTATCTACATTGACTATTCAAAAGGTTGATCTAACACAGATTGGTCTACTTCAGCTGTTCAAAAAGTGGGTCTACATCAGACTGTTTAAAATGTTGATCTAAATACAACTGGTCAGCATCAGCTGTTAGGAAAAAAAAAGATCTGAATCAGATTGATCTCCATCAACCTTTTCAAAAGATTGGCCTACATCAACGTGCCTCCCAACTGTTTAAAAGGTGGGGCTACGTCAGAAAGATTGGTCCACATCAGATTGATCTACATTGACTATACAAAAGATTAATCTACCACATATTGGTCTACATCAACTGTTCAAAAGGTGGGTCTTCATCTGACTGTTCAAAAGTATGATCTAAATAAGACTGGTCAGCATCAGCTATTAAACAAAGGTAGATCTGAATCAGATTGATCTCCATCAGCTTTTCAAAAGATAGGTCTACACTGACTGTTCAAAGGTGGGTCTACATCAGCATCAACTGTTCAAAATGTTCAAAAGATGGGTCTACATCAGATTGGTCTAAATCAACTATTCAAACTGTTCATAAGGTGGGGCTACATCAGCTGTTCAAATGGAGGGTTTTCATCAGATTGGTCTTCATCAGTTGTTCAGAAGGTGGGTCTAGACCAGATTGGTCTTCATCAGTTGTTCAAAAGGTGGGTCTACATCAGATTGGTCTAAATCAACTATTCAAACTGTTCATAAGGTGGGGCTACATCAGCTGTTCAAATGGAGGGTTTTCATCAGATTGGTCTTCATCAGTTGTTCAGAAGGTGGGTCTAGACCAGATTGGTCTTCATCAGTTGTTCAAAAGGTGGGTCTACATCAGATTGGTCTAAATCAACTGTTCAAACTGTTCATAAGGTGGGGCTACATCAGCTGTTCAAATGGAGGGTTTTCATCAGATTGGTCTTCATCAGCTGTTATTGCATAAAAAGCAGTGCCGAGAGGTATTAACAGCCGTGCATCAACAGGCGAAAAGCCGTGTTTCAACAATGGTTTTCTCGCGCTGTTGAAACACGATGACAGAACTTTCGTTAGGCTTGTGCCGGGCCACTAAAACCGCCATGCACTCTTGCCTCTCCCTTTTCGGTTAATTTACAATAATTGGTCGCGTGCTACCTATGTTTTCTTATGACGTCATCATGCTTTGTACTCTTATTACGTCATAAAGTACCGACACGGAGTTTAAAGCGATGTTGTTTACATTCTTACGATGCCAAATGGAGAGTAAATAAGTGTTAAAGAAAACATGCATCCTAAGCTTTCAGTAATCAAGAACTGCAGGATGGTATATGAATGGACCAGGCTTGTTCTGCATGGAAATTATTGCTCAAGGTATCTGCTTTTTGTTGATTAATTTTCCGTCTATTTTGCATCAACTACAACGCCCATCTTGAATACTTTTCCGAAATGAGGTTGAATAGGATGATGGCAGCCATTTTGAATAGAATGAATGCTTTCGGGCCCGGAAGACGAATATTAGTAAACAGATGCACGAGCGCGTTGGCTGTTAAACGGTGACAAAATAGAGTGCCAAGATTTTTCTCAAATTTTAACGAATAATTCGTTGAATTATGCAATAACAGCGATCAAACATTTGTTTTCAATGCATTAACATTTGCCAGGTCCCTCGGGAGATGTTGAAAACCTCGGCCTTCGGCCTCGGTTTCCAACATCTCCCTCGGGACCTGGCAAACGTTAATGCATGAAAAACCATGTTTGATCCCTATATTCAGAAGGTGGGTCTAGACCAGATTGGTCTTCATCAGTTGTTCAAAAGCGGGTCTACATCAGATTGGTCTTCATCAACTGTTCCAAAGGTGGGTCTACATCAGATTGGTCTTCATCAGCTGTTCAAAAGGTGGGTCTACATCAGATTGGTCTTCATCAACTGTTCAAAAGGTGGGTCTACATCAGATTGGTCTTCATCAGCTGTGGGTTTCCCTCAGATTGGTCTTCATCAGTTGTTCAAAAGGTGGGTCTACATCAGCTGTTCAAATGGAGAGTTTTCATCAGATTGGTCTTCATCAGTTGTTCAAAAGGTGGGTCTACATCAGATTGGTCTCCATCAACTGTTCAAAAGGTGGGCTTACATCAGATTGGTCTTCATCAGCTGTTCAAAAGGTGGTCTACATCAGATTGGTCTTCATCAATTGTTCAAAAGGTGGGTCTACATCAGATTGGTCTCCATCAACTGTTCAAAAGGTGGGTCTACATCAGATTGGTCTTCATCAGCTGTTCAAAAGGTGGTCTACATCAGATTGGTCTTCATCAGTTGTTCAAAAGGTGGTCTACATCAGATTGGTCTTCATCAATTGTTCAAAAGGTGGTCTACATCAGATTGGTCTTCATCAGTTGTTCAAAAGGTGGTCTACATCAGATTGGTCTTCATCAGCTGTTCAAAAGGTGGGTCTACATCAGATTGGCCTTCATCAGCTGTTCAAAAGGTGGGTCTACATCAGATTGGTCTTCATCAGCTGTTCAAAAGGTGGTCTACATCAGATTGGTCTTCATCAGTTGTTCAAAAGGTGGTCTACATCAGATTGGTCTTTATCAACTGTTCAAAAGGTGGTCCGCATCAGATTGGTCTTCATCAGCTGTTCAAAAGATGGGTCTACATCAGATTGGCTTTCATCAGCTGTTCAAAAGGTGGGTCTACATCAGATTGGTCTTCATCAGTTGTTCAAAAGGTGGGTCTACATCAGATTGGCCTTCATCAGCTGTTCAAAAGGTGGTCTACATCAGATTGGTCTTCATCAGTTGTTCAAAAGGTGGTCTACATCAGATTGGTCTTCATCAATTGTTCAAAAGGTGGGCTTACATCAGATTGGTCTTTATCAACTGTTCAAAAGGTGGTCCACATCAGATTGGTCTTCATCAGTTGTTCAAAAGGTGGGTCTACATCAGATTGGCCTTCATCAGCTGTTCAAAAGGTGGGTCTACATCAGATTGGTCTTCATCAGTTGCTCTAAAGGTGGGCCTACATCAGATTGGTCTTCATCAGTTGTTCTAAAGGTGTGTCTAAATCAACTTGTCAACAGTTGGGTCTGCATCAGACTGGTCTACATCAGCTATTTCAAAGGTATGTCTACATCAGATGGGTCTACATCAACTATTCAAAAGGTGGGTCTACATCAGATTAGAGCCCCAGTAGCTCAGTGGATAAAGCCCTGGCCTACTGATTTAGCAGTTTGGGGTTCATGCCGTACTGGAGGCAAAATCTTTTTAACAACAGACCGGGTTCTGCATTTCATCATCACCCTCCCATCATCCTGGTATAACTGTAAGGATGTAGAATCTGAAGTCAGCCATCATCTATCATACATCAAAATGGTCTGCACCAACTGTTCAAAGGGCAGGTCTACATCAGATTGCTCTCCCACTGTTCAAAAGGTGGGTCTACATAAGATTGGACTACATCGACTGTTCGAAAGGTGTATCAACATTATATTGGTCGATATCAACTGTCCAAAAGGTGGGGTTTTATCATATTTGTCTTCATCTATTTCTATTCTGTTCTACCCCATAACCTTACTAGGTTGTTAGGGCACCACAGATGACTGTCTACATCAACTGTTCTTAATTAGACTGGCCAGAATCAACCATTCAGAAGATTGGTCTACATCAGGTTGGTCAACATCAACTATTCGAAAGGAGGGTTCACATAAGACTGATCTGCACACACTGTTCAAACCATAGGTCTTCATCAGACTGGTCAACATCAACTGTTCAAAAGTTGGTTCAACATCTGATTGGTCTACATCAACTGATCAAAAGGTGGGTCTAAATCAGATTGGTCTAAATCAACTATTTAAAAGGTGGGTCTACATCAGATTGGTTGGACAACAACAAATGCTCAAAAGATTGATCTACATCAGACTGGTCGACATCAACTTTTTAGCTCACCTAGGTGAGCTATTGTGATCGATATTTGTCCGTCGTCCGTCCGTCAACAATTTCTTCAAATGACATCTGCTCATAGACCAGTAAGCCAATTTCAAAATAATTTCATACAAATGTTTCTGTTATAGCCCTGAACCGAAAAATTTCATACAAATGTTTCTGTTATAGCCCTGAACCGAAATTGCTAAAATGGTTCTGCTCCGCTGAACAAAATGGCCACCAGAGCTAAAAATAGAAAAACCTTTAAACGACATCTCCTCTGAAGCCAATGACTTGATTTCAGAAACATTTCACAGAAATGTTTGACTCATGGCCCTGAACCAAAATTGCTAGAACGGTTCCACTCCGCTGAACAAAATGGCCGCCAGAGCTAAAAATTGAAATCTAAAAATAGAAAAACCTTTAAACGACATCTCCTCTGAAGCCAACGGCTCGATTTCAAAATAATTTAACAGAAATGTTGGCCCTTAACCAAAATTGCTAAAACGGTTCTGCTCCGTTGAACAAAATGGCCACCAGAGCTAAAAATAGAAATAAATCTTAGAATGACACAGAGGGCACATTTTTGGACCCAATCATCATGAAACTTTGTCAGAATGTTTATCTTAATGAAATCTAGACCAAATTTGAAACTGGACCATGTCAGGTCAAAAACTAGGTCACTAGGTCAGATCTTAGAAAAAACATGTGAATGCTCTAGAGGGCACAGTTTTGTTCCAATCTTCATGAAACTTTGTCAAAATGTTTATCTCCAACAAATCTAGACCCAGGGTGCAACTGGGTCATGTTGGATCAAAAACTAGGTCACTAGGTCAAACCTTAGAAAAACATTGTGTATTCTCTAGAGGGCACATTTTTGGTTCAATATTCATGAAACTTTGTCAGAATGATTATCTTAATGAAATCTAGGCCAGGTTTGTAACTGGGTATTGTCGGGTCAAAAACTACCGGTAGGTCACTAGGTCAAATCATAGAGAAACCTTGTGTACACAATTGTGGCTTTATTTTGCATTGAATCTTCATGAAACTTTGTCAGAATGTGTATCTTCATGAAATATAGGCTAAATTTGAAACTGAATAATGTCTGATCAAAAACTAGATTGCCAGGTCAGATCTTAGAAAAACATTGTGTACACTCTAGAGGGCACAGTTTTGATCCAATCGAAATGAAACTTTGTCAGAATATAGATGAGAAAGTGCAAAACTGCTCCAATTGAACCATATCAAATAAATGATCTTCCGTGTTATTTCATCATAACTCAGGTGAGTGATTTAGGTCCATCATGGACCTCTTGTTCAAAGGTTGAGCTACATCAGACTTGTCCACAGCAACTGTTCTAAAGTTTGGTCTGCATCCAACTGTTCCACAACAAATGTTCTAAAGTTTTGTCTACATCAGACTGGTCCAAAGCAACTGTTCTGAAGTTTGGTCTACATCAGACTGGTCTACAGTAACTGTTCTAAAGTTTAGTCTAAATCAGACTGGTCCACAGCTACTAGGGTCAAGTCGGGTAACTTCGGACAGCGGGTAAATTCGGACATGCCATTGCAAACGGTGAAAATCCAGATGAGATGGCTCATAATGAGCTGTCTCATCAGGATAATCACTGTTTGCCCTGTTAATTTTATTTTAATTCCAAACAACTGACATATAAAGGAAAAAATGTCACTGTCTGAATTTTCACGCTGTCCAAAGTTACCCTGTTCTAAAGTTTGGTCTTCTTCAGACTGTTTTACAGGAACTGTTCAAAAGTTTGGTCTACATCAGACTACATAGTCCACAGCAACTGTTCTAAAGTTTGGTCTACGTCAGACTGGTCCATAGCAACTGTTCTAAAGTTTGGTCTACATCAGACTGGTCCACAACAACTGTTCTAAAGTTTGGTCTATGTCAGACTGGTCCACAGCAACTGTTCTAAAGTTGGATCTACATCAGACTGGTCCACAGCAACTGTTCTAAAGTTTGGTCTGCATCAGACTGGTCCACAACAAGTGTTTTGAAGTTTGGTCTACATCAGACTGGTCCACAACAAGTGTTCTGAAGATAGTCTACCTCAGACTGGTCTGATGTTTAGTCTACATCAGACTGGTCCACAAGTGTTATGAAGTTAAGTCGACATCAGACTGGACCACAGCAACTTTTCTAAAGTTTGGTCTACATCAGACTGGTCCACAGCAACTGTTCTAAAGTTTGGTCTACATCAGACTGGTCCACAACAAGTGTTCAAAAGTTTGGTCTACATCAGACTGGTCCACAGCAACTGTTCGAAAGTTTGGTCTACATCAGACTGGTCCACAAAAAGTGTTCGAAAGTTTGGTCTACATCAGACTGGTCCACAACAACTTTTCTAATGTTTGGTCTACATCAGCCTGGTCCACAACAACTGTTTTAATGTTTGGTCTACATCAGACTGGTCCATATCAATTGTTATAAAGTTTGGTTGGCAGCATTAATCTCATTAACAGCTTTTTTCAACATTTGAAAGGGAGTTCTGTTAACAGTCAATTACCCTGTGAGGCAAGGTGGCTGAGTGGTTTATAATGTGCGGTTATGGTGCAGAAGGATTCAGTCTGCCATGCTGGTTATGGTGGAGGACACATTCTAAAATTGCTCTGAATTGCATTGTATTCGGGATAAGAGCTAAATGGTGAACTGCAAATGAACTGTCTTAATTGGGTCAGGGGCTTATAACTTTAAGATTCAAGGTCTTGTAACAAAGCCCAAAGCAGAGGCATAAGTGTACTTTGGACACATTTATAGTTCTTAGATGTATTCTGTTAACTGATATGTTTATCCAGTGGGAGTGTGGATGGTTGTGTGTGTGAGGGGAGGGGGATGGGGGGAGCAGGGGTTGTTGCATCTAAGTCCATTTCTCTAAAAGTAAACTTCCTATGTATATATTAGACCTTACATTCAGTTGCTTCTCACCATGATTGCAGTTAAAGTTACTGCATAAGTGGGTAAGTGATAAACTATCCTGCAGAATTCTTTTCTTTTGACCTGGTGAACTTCCTTAATGTATATGAACATTAGCTCTCAGTTTTGAAACATTGTGGTGTACGTTTCATAGCCTGTCCTGTCTAGGTTTAGTGGTCAGGAATGTAAATTACTGTCATAAAGCTGAATGCCTGTCTCAACTTCCTTATCTCGCCTATACCTGAATGGGTGACAGTTCTGGATTATCCTCCACCCCCACTCTATCCCCTCACCCCTCACCCCTTGTTCAAAATAAGAAAGGGAAATAAGTGAGACTAGAGGCAAAAAATAGTAGTGATGCTTCCTCTGAAAGTATATCTATTTACCTTAATACTGTTTATTAGAGGTATTAAGGTAATGGCTGATTTACTGCACTTTAGATTATAAATAATGTCCTCTTTTTATATCCCGCCACACTTTAGTGGTGGGTTGTTATGTTGTACCTTTGGTGTCCATCCATCTGTCCATCCGTTCTTCCATGCTCACCATTTCTGATCGATAACTTAGGTAATTATTCACTGAATTTTTTCAAATGCATACATATTGCTATCAGAGATGAGTGGTATAGGATTGCTAATGGGCAAAATCTGTCCATTTTCAACAGAGTTACTGCCCTTCTTCATATTGGAAAACATGGTTTCTGGCCTGTTATTCCTTTACTGTTTATGATATCTAAATGAAACTTCACAAATATGTCTCACATCAAAGGTTGCATATTGTGAATAAGGAATGTCACTCTAACCTTTCCAGTTTATGAGTTATCCTTCCTTGATAGATCAGAAAATTGTTTTTTTTTTTTTTATCTGTAGTTCCTTTACTTTATGGAATATCTGAATGAGACTTCACAGGTATGTTTCACATCAAAGGTTACATATTGTGACTAAGAACCATCACTCTTACCTTTCTAGTTCATAAGTTATCTGCCCTTGATAGGTCTGGAAAATGGTTTTTGACCTGTAGTTCATTTACAATATGGAATATCTGAATGAAACTTTACAGATATGTTTCATATCAAAAGCAAAGGTTAGATATTGTGACTAAGAACCATCACTCTTACCTTTCCAGTTCATGAGTTATCTGCCCTTGATTGATCTGAAAATTGATTTTATACCTGTAAGTCCTTTACTATATGGAATATCTTAATGAAACTTCACAGATATGTTTTACATCAAAGGTTAAATATTGTGACTAAGGACTGTCACTCTTACCTTTCCATAGAATAAGAAACAGAGTCTCTCAGCTCATAGAAAGGCTTCACAGCCTGATCTACATGTGACAGTGCCTGGCATTTTGAGCCTTGTGGAAGTGCAATGTTGACGTCACGAAGCTTGAAATGAAAGTGATGTCATACAATTTGCACGAAAAGTTAATTGGATTTCCGTGCACTGACTAATAAATTTCAAAACGTCACCTGACAAGAGTGATTCAACATTTCTATCGGCGTCTTTAATGTTCTTCATCTACACTCTTTTAAGAACGTTCACATTATAGATCTTCGAAAAGTGATGTCACAAACCAGAGTTATAAAAGTTTATCCAGCTAGTATGTAAATTGTATCCAATCAGTAAAGCAAAAACAAAAAATCGGGTTGGTGTGAATTTCGTTTGCCTTTGCAATAAACCTTAGCGCTATTGCTTTGCACTTCTGGAAATCTATTCTGGAAGGGCTAATAAATATGAAAATGTTAAAAACAAAATTTCTGATTTTCACACCATAAGGCTCGAAATGCCAGACACTGTCACCTATATCTATACTGGTAAGAATGCCTCACATTGTTAGAACTCTCACAAGAGTGCTCATGTATGAGTGGTTTATATCAGTATCTGTTTACAGGAAGGACATCATATCTAAGTCCATCCCAGTTCTGTGGCTATTTAGCTATTATATATCTCAAAAGATAAGTTACGATGCCCAGCAGCAGCGGAGTATCATGCAGTGCCTGTGGTGCTTTAATTGTAAAATGCAATATTCCCGTGGCATTTAAAAAATTAATACAGTAACAGATTTGTTACCTGTATCTTGCTAATTAAGTTATAAATAAATTTTCCCATTTTTAAACTCTGTACCACATGATCACCATAAAGTAAAACCAGTTTGGCATTCATGTTACTCAATTTCCTTTCAAGCTTTGTCTTGTCACACCTCTCCTTGTTAAGAGTCAATTAAATATGCAAAAACTATGTTCCCACACAATGCTACTACTGTTTCCGCATGACCTAATTTGCTACTGTGATTGAAACAATACTATTTCTGACAATGATGGAGCCCAGGTTCACAGGTGTATATAATCTGTATGAAAATGTTCAACTTCTTGTCATTCTTTTATATTGGTACAAAACACTTCAAACTACAGTAGAACTTCAATGGCTCGAACCCTGATGGCTCGTTCACCCTGCCTGGCTAGAACTCTTTTCTTGGTCTCTAGAGGTCACTTTATATAGAAACTAATCCTGGACGGCTAGAACTATCCTTGGCTGGAGCTAATTTTCATGGTCCCAAGCCTGTTCGAGCCATTGAAGTTCTACTGTAATAGTAGATGTTGTTCAGTTGACACCATATTAATACCTGCTACTGCTGACCAAAGGTCAAGAGCACAGACTGAAAGTATTTTGATATACATGTAGGTGCATCAAAGTTTTGCGATATCTTTGTACAGTAGAACTTCATTGGCTCGAACAGGCCAAGGGTAGTTCTAGCCATCCAGGGATAGTTTCTATATAACCTGACCTCTAGGGACCATCGAAAGAGTTCTAGCCAGGCAGGGTTAACGAGCCATCAAGGTTTGACCCATTGAACTTCTGTGGTTTTTTTGCCTATATTTCCAAAGCCTTTTTAGTAGTATGAATTTCTGATAAAAGTTTACTTCGAGATCTAGGCTGATACAGATTAACTGCTATCAGGTCACAATTTCTGTAATGGTTGCATCAAAGTTTTGTAGTTAGTTGATTGGTTTTTTCCTGCTTTTCCAAAGTCCTTGATGAAACATTTTGATATAACTAGGCTTTTTTTCTGACAGGCCTGACTAGATGCTGCTGCTGAGGTCAAAGTCACATACTTGGAAAGTTTGACCTTGGGATTAATATGGTAATTAGGTCATAGTGGCCAAAGTCAGTGAAGCCTTTAAGATCTTATGATCGTATGAAGAGACTTTGACCAGACTTGATTTGAAGCATCCTGGTGAGCCTGGCATCAACTTATGTCAGACCTTTTATACAATTATATATGCAGTGTGGGATTTTAAAGTTTATGAGAACTTTTAATTTTTGTGCCTGCACAATTAAGTTATATGCCTAGCCATGAGAATATATTATACTGCCAGCACTACAGGACCATCAGCTTTGTTAGTCATCAATGCAAAATCATGCTGAAAGTTTTCTTGAACAAGCTGTAAACCCCAGGTGAAGAAATAATTGATGAAAAACAGGCTGTGTTCGGATCTAGAAGGAGCACCACAGAACAGAAAGTCAGCTGTGGTACCCTAACAACCTTGCAATGTTATGGGATAGAGTAGAGTAGAACAGAGTATTGGTGGACTTCCATTGTGGCGCTTTTCAGCTATTTACACCAGTATCACCAAAATTAAGTTACATGCAGCCAAGTATAGCTGTTCTCCCTACCTTGTGCTAGGTTAAGGAGTTCAGATCGGCAGTGTAGCGATTGTCACCAAGCTTTCATTCAATGATGAGGTTATCAATTTAATGTAATGATGTATAATTGCATGATTCTCCATTCACTACTCTGAAGGCTTTATTGCCCGGCTGACACTCTTGTCATATGTGATTAATTTGTGGTGAATTATTCATACACAGCTTTTGTTTTAACTTTTCTGCTTTCTTCAGTTCAGCTCCACGAGTGGATAAGAAAGTACACTGATGACAATTAAAGGACAATTTCTGTAATCATATGTTTTGACATACCCAGTGTAGGTAAAGTCTGGGTGAGATACTTTTAATCCTAACAGTGCCAAAAAAAGCAGACGACAAAATTTTCGGCTGCAGAATTTCCAAAAATGTTTCTTCCATTATAGTGCAAACAGCATAGATACAGATCCAGACTTGCAAACAACATAGGTCTAGGTGAGGCAGCTCATAATGAGCTGCCTCACCTAGACCTATGTTGTTTGCAAGTGCAAGTTTTTTCATGTTTTGGCATTTTAAGTGTTACTGACATTTCTCAACATGTATTTAAGGTGAATGTGTACACTTTCAGGGGAAGCAATTTTTTATCTTTAAGAGTTGACCTGATTATCGAAGGGCTGTACCATCCAGGGAAGCAAACAGGAAATCACAAAAGTTATTTCCCATTGTGGAATCCTCTATGTCACAGTTCAGACAGATTGCCTCATATCTTTTGAGCCACTGAAAAGATTTTCTTGAAACTAAGGAGGAGTTCAAGGCAACATGCAGAACCCATATGTTTTCAGTGTTGGCCAAGGGTCAAGGTCACACGTAGAGGTGCAAGTTATAAAGGTTATATTTTGTGTCTGCTCCATGTCTTTAAAATTGTTTAAGAGTTCTTCATGTCGGGCAATGTGCAGAGAAAATTTTGATGGAATTAGGCCTATGGATATAAATATTTATATATTCAGTCTAACTTCAGTGGCTTGAACCCTGATGACTCGTTAACACTACCTGACTAGAACTCTTTCCTGGGTCCCTAGAGGTCGCTTGATATAGAAACAAACCCCCAATGGCTAGATTTATCCTTGGCTGAAACTAATTTTCATGGTCCCAAGCCTGTTCCAGCCAATGAAGTTCTACTATATATTTCTTACAGTGATTTTGTGTCTGCTCACTAACTTTAAAACTGTATCAGATTTGCTTTGAAACCAACTTTGTACAAAATTGATACAAACCACCATCAGACAATATGCAGAGAAAAAGAACCATAACCCTACTTTCAATTTGGACAGAATAATGACCCTTTGTATAATGCTTTTAGTTGTTTCATACCTGCCTCATTAATCAAGATTTTAGTAACTGACAAAGTTCTGATCATTTATTGTTCGTTTTCCTATTATAAACCACTATGGGCATATATTTCCCCTCTCAGCAGAGCTCCTGTTATCTTATTTATTCTGTCATAAGACGGGAGTTTCTCTTTCAAAACAATCCAAAAAATCTAGATCCATCTTATAAGATGGATCTAGATCTTTGGGATCGTTTTGGAAGGGAAACCCATCTTACAGCTGAATTACACAAGACTCCTTTACATATATTGGTCATTTCGGAGGAAGGAATCAGCTTCTTATAGCTGAATAAATACGTTATATGGTTAGACGAGCCGTCATGTATATGGACAGGTCTTGTTTTGGTTTAGTACATGTGTATTATTATTCAACAGAGCTCCAGATAAGAAGGGGTAACAGGAATAATTCAGAGATAATTTTTCTTATCTCTCAAAACTCGGCAAGATGGTTCTATTGAGGGGTCACAACATTATGTTTTTATGGAACAAATAAGGCAAATTATCCCTAAATTAGCCTTGCTACCCCTTATCTGGAGCTCTGAATATAGAATTTATGGCAGAATACATGTATGGTAGTTTTTTTTTCTGTTCCAGGTGACATTTCACTCCAGAATGAGGTCGTCAAGGATATGAGGCGAATTGAGGACAAGCAATATGATACTCCGGGTATGACAGCTGAAAATGTTGCCGGCTCCCAGTATACTTACTCTTCAGAAACTATGGGAGACCCTGACACAGTTCGGAGCCGGCAAACAACGAGCATAAGCCTATCAGTGTCTCTGTCTGAGGACACGGTTCCACCAGATATTCTAGGAGAGGATTATAACCCACAGGACTCAGCATCTGGAAACAGACTCACTGTTGGGAACAAGTTTGCAATGGGACAGGGAGCGCGCAGCTTTGAGAGTGCTCTTGGCGCTAGCTCATCCAGATTGGAAGCATCGGAGACGGCGAGAATGTGTTTTGGAAATAATGCTCATAGCTTTGAAAGCACTCTTCCTCATTATAGAAGCTATGAACAAAATTTAGAAAGTCGTAGTATGTATTTTGATCCAATGATTCCACATACGTTTGACATTCCACGTAGTACTAGTGAAAGTAGAAATGTTTTAGAGATTCCTATTCACAACGAACGTAGGCGGCACAGTTTTGGCCCTGCTGGAAATGAAGGTCTGAACAGAGAAGGTATGGAAAGTACAAAACACGGCGCATATTTAGTGCGACAAAGTCCCACGGGAGAGGATGGGCGTAGAGTGCTACGAAAACAGGTTGCAATTGATGTGGCTGAAGAGCCCTTCAGACTAGAGGCTGGTAAGACAATGCATTCATCGCTGTTACAGTTAGGTTCATCGGAATTGGAAAAAGAAGAGAAGAGGGTGATATCGCATTACAATATTGATGCATACTCTTATACTAAACAAACTTCTCATGAAAAACATGTAACTGTGATACGGAATCCACCAAATCGGAGTGGGTCCAGTGTTCTTAGTAACCAATTCCAAGGAATGAAAGAAACTAGGTACTCATCTCATGGGCCTTCTTCAGATTCAGACAGTAGCTTTAAGCCTACCATAAACGTTATATCAAATACCGGTAGAACAAGTGCAATCTCTTCTTCAAAATATAGATCTCATTATTTGGAGCCTACTGACACTTTGAGAGGACTCTCCAGTGGCTCCGAGGAAAGTCCTAGTAGTAGGGAACCGTCACCATTCCGGAAGGAGCCGGCGAGAGCCACATCGCCTTATAGTAAAGAGCTTAGGTATTCATCTCCTACACCGGTGATTAAGACTCAAGTTAAAAAGGAAGTAAGTGACCTTGGGTATGAGCTACAGACTCAGAGCTCATCAGGGTCAGATGGTACATTCCCAGAAATAACAAACATTGTGATAACTACAGACACTGGGGAAAGTGTGAGGTGTAAGACTGAAGACAGCGATTTTGAAAGCTCAGACCATTCACAACATCGAAGGCATCTGCATCCTGGCAATTTCAAAAAACATTTACACGCCAGATATTTATCAAGCTTACGTAATCGTGCATCATCATCGTCTACTGATACATCCCAAGAACACTTATCACAAGAAATGTCAGACTCGTTGAATCGCTCCAGCGATGTTTTTGAAAGTACAGATGCAGATAATTGTAAGCATACACTGAGGTCAATCTTGATAACACATGAAGGAAGTTCAGAGACAAGTGACGACAATGATATACAAATGAGTTCTGTGATAAAGTCACCTCCTCACTCCGAGTTTGAACCAACATCTATAAGTGAGGGGTCGTCACCTCTACATGAAGGCTCATTACCCCCACAGGAGAGATATGAACAGCAACCACTAGATCTGTCACAGGTGTACCCTCAAGAGGCACAGGTAGCTGCAGGCTCTGATCAGATGGGCCAAAGTATTAGTCATGGTCCTCATTTAGGTGTAGGTACATTTAGTGAACCAGATCTGCTCAGCCCTTCATTAGCAAAACAGAGCTCACCCTTCCACAGATCTCCTCATCTACACACAACTTTCGTACAGTCTCCACATTCTACACAGTCTAGCCCTCTTTGTTCAGTGCCTGAAGGGGGCCGTATATTTCATTTTAACTTTCCTAGTCCATTTGAAGGCACTCATGCCCACTCAGATCCAGAATTTGGGACTCCCAGCCCTATGTCACCAGGGCTTCATTTTACATTCCCGCCCCGTGCAGCAATGATTTCCTCCATGTCAGAACTCAATCGACTGGCTGTTTCTCCTCGAGCATACTATCCAAATCAACCTTTACAGTTATCTCCCTTAACTAAAAAATCCCCACACTCTCCCTCCTTCAGAGACATTGGACACGGTGGGGAGCGCCGTACATTCTCAGATTCTGATGCTTATTTATGTCCAGTATGTGGTCAAGTGTTTCCCTCTTATGACAACTTGGCAAAGCACATGGCAAAACATTTACCAACAGAAACAATCCGATCAGGTGACAACAATAAAATCCACTACTGTAAAGTGTGCAATCGCTCATTTTCTCGGAGTGATATGCTGACAAGACATATGCGGCTCCATACGGGGCTCAAACCTTATGAGTGTGACGCATGTGGTCAGGTGTTTAGTCGAAGCGACCATTTAAACACACACAGAAGAACTCATACTGGGGAGAAACCGTATAGATGTCCCCAGTGCTCGTACGCGGCCTGCCGCAGAGACATGATTACTAGACATATGAGAACACACACCAAAAGAGGTGCAAAACGTGGAAAATTCCTCAGTGTTCCGGAGCGGGAGGCTAGTGAAATACGGAAAAGTAGTGTGAGTAGTACAGACACGACTTCGAGTCAAGAAATGTCGAGTCGAACTTTCAGTGCATCGTCGGGAGATAGTTTAGATCTAGAGTCTAATACATCTGTTTCTGTGTCTGCGTCTAAATCAGCACACTCTTTAATGAGTATGGACAGTGGGGAGATGGATGTTATTCCGGGTAAAACACGGAACTGGTCTACTGCAAGTACAGAAAGTGCCGTCTTTGAAGATCAAGGGAAAGTACCCCGCTCGTCATCGTTGGATAGTAAATTTGTCAGCTCATCACAGATGTTTCGACAGACAAGAAATTGGTCAACTACAAGTTATGAAAGTGTTGAATCGGAGGATATTGTATCAAGGACAGATTCCATTGCTGAGGATACCATTTTTGAAACGGAATCAGTAAATAATAACTCACCGCTACCTATAGAGCAGGAGTCATTTGAAAAGTGCTCTATTAGCTCAGATAAGAATACTAGTGATGCTTAACCTTTACACTTAAAGTGCTGAAAAAAAGTTGAATTTACAAACAGCATAGATCCAGATGAGTCGGTTGAGCTGCCTCATCTGGATCTTCACTGTTTACCTCTGTTCTTTGAATTTTAATATATAAATTTTAGGTACGTATATACAGTCAACTCCAGATATCTCGAACACTTATATCTCAAAATACCCTTTTATTTCAAAGAATATAGTTTGGACAAATTTCTTTATTATTTACATTGCAGCTCCTATTAACTCAAACTGCTGATTCTCTAAGTAAATTTTCTGGGACCAGAAATTTCACTTTGAGGTATTAGGTTTTTAGGATGAACTTTGACTTTGAGATATCCAGAGCTGACTGTATATTAAATTCAGGTTATACGTATATTTGAGGACTTTAGACAGTTCCCATCACAGAAACTGAAAAGGAGGTTCATTAATCTAGTTTTTTCAGGTATGTTTTCTTCCCACATTTGTCTGCTCCGAGCATGCGTTAACAATCCAGTTTTGGTCACCCAGAGCATGCTCCAGGGTGCTCCAAGCTTTTTCTAAATCATGCTCGGGAACAACATATATTGGAAAGAAGATAGATAAAAGCGCGTGCAAGCAAACAAATATAAAATGGTGCGCGGAGCAACCACTGTTCAAATTATTATAGAACTAGGATTGTGCATGTGTGCTGGGCTTCCCTAAATGCAATATAAGTATACTTAAAGTTAGTGTCACAGATGATATACTGCTAGACTATACAGGTGGTGACTATATACGGGGAACTCTTTCTCTAAAATGCGATTTTCGTCAATAGCATACTCGGAGTGACCATAATTGGGTAGTTAACACATGCTCGGAGCAGCCATATTTGGTATAAAAACATAGCTCAGTTTTTTTTATTTTCCAAGCTGCATCTGAAATCATCAAAGAAATCCTAGTATTAAATTATAACTGATAGAAAAAAATTCTTGTAAGGACTGGGGATATTGGATTGTCACAAAATGGAAGGATTGTATTTCTCGAATGGAGTAAAATGTTTAAATAACCACAATTAACTACCTTTACAATAGTGTCTTTGTGCTGGTTTGGGGATGGGGAGACATCTCGTCTGTCCCGCATTTTTTCTGAAAAACATTTCCAGTTAATCGATTGCAGTGCCACAGTCAATAAAAGTAGTATGTATCTATTTTATTAAGTCCTCAGTGAAGGGAACAAAACAAAATCAGTGAAAATACAAGTGCAACAATTTAGAGGGAAGTATGTTAAAAGTCAGCAAAAGTGAAAACTTAAGAGTGTGTGTTTTAAAGTCCTTGAATGTATTTGAAATTTTAGAATAATAGATGTTCCACAATCAGATCATACAATTAAGTAGTAGCTGTAGATTATTTAAACGTTTGTATCATTCTGTATTATCAACATATATGCCATGCAGTAAGGTAAATGGGTACACTTAAAAGAGGACACAACTCTGCAATTTGGCCTCCCTTTTCAAATTCATTTCTTTAAGAGTAGACTCTTTTTGAAATAGTTTTGTTGCCCAGGGGCCGTATTCATAAAACGACTTAAGTGGTTGCTATGCTGTTGCTAAGGCTAAATTTCTTTGAAGGAGATTCCCTACAACTATGAAATTTGCTCTGGAGGAACAGTCTTTGTAAGACTGTTCCTCCAGAGCAAATTTCATAGTTGTAGGGAATCTTCCTTATACATATTTAGCCTTAGCAACAGCATAGCAACGACTTAAGTGGCTTTATGAATACGGCCCCAGGACCTTAGGTTATAAAACTTTTTTTCATGTTTAACTCAGCTGAGCATAAAAAAATTTAAACTCCTATTAAATGCATATCCTAAGTAGTTTTTCAGAGATATTTATTGTTGCATGTGCTTGCTTTTCACAAACTCTCTCTTTTTGGAATGCATAAAACAAGTTTGGTTTAGTAGTTTGAATTCCATTCAAAATTAAAATTTGAGCAATATCTCTGCTGAGCATGAAAAAAAGTTTTATAACCTTGGGGCTAAGCCAGGGAAGCAAACAGGACATCACACAAGTTGTATCCCTCTATATAGAAATGGAGGAAAGTAATGGAGGTACACCCTTTTACCTTAATTGATATTTGCATGTTTTTAAGAAGTATGTAACGCATAGAATTTTGTTTTAATGTACCATATTTCTTTGGTTATAAGAGATTTTTTCCTTCCACAACAATCCAAAAAATCCTGAGCCATCATATTAGGGGGATCTAGATTTTCAGGAGTGTCTTGGAAGGGGAAAACCCATCTTAAAGTAGGATTTGGAAACCCCATTTTATAGCTGGATAAATGCAGTAAGAGGGTGATGCCATATGATTTTCATGAGGTTTGTGATTTTGGCAAAAGTTTACCAAGCTATAAGAAATGAATTATTTTCCAGCTTCATCTTTGGATGTCTATTTGAATTTTTCAGCTTTATCCTTGCACATGTCTACTTGAATTGTCCACTTCAGACATGTTAATCATACTTATTCACCTATAAAATGGTGTTTTTCCATCTCTAGAATGACCGTAAATATCTAAATCAATCTTATGAAATTCAGGTATGAGATGGGCTTGTCTATTAACAGAATCGTCCAGCTTTGTCTGTCAAACAAAGGGTGGAGGCAACAATCAGATAACTCAATCTGAGGAGGGTCCTCAATGGTTGCTTAGGCAAGGTGTCCAGATATTTTGGCTAAATATGAGCCTAGGCACGAGAAAACCAACAAAGTGGCATGTGCGCCCAGCCAAGACTCAGATCAGCCTGGGCATCGGCCTAGTCTAATCAGAGTCTTTGCTGTCAACATGGAGGTAGCTTGGACCCTAAACTACCCTGTAAGTGCACAGCAAAGACTCTGATCAGACTGTGCTGATGCCCAGTCTGATCTGAGTCTTCGCTGTGTGCACATGACACTTTGTTGGTTTTGTTGTGTCGAGGCTTATATTTACATAATTCTTGTAAATCACATTAGTTTTGTTACTGTAGAAACCAACAGAATACATTTACAACATTAAAAATATTACAGTATTAGACGTATAAATATATATAAAATTAAGTGTAATTTACTTCTTCTTGATACTGGTATATAATGAAATTTGGTGCATTTTTCTTCTTTTTTTTCTTTTGCTGATTTGTTCTTTATTGTCTATCTCCTCCAATTTTAGATACATAAGTGCTACGACCATTAGACAGTGAAAAAAACAGCAGTATTAATCAGTTACTGAAGCATACCTGTAATGTTTTTTGTTGTTTTTTTAACAAAACTGATTTCATATTACACATTATTTTTCCTTTATTGTTCATTTGTTTTCTTGCTCTTAACTTTTACTATTACGAGTATGTTTGTTTTCTCTATTTAGCCAAGACTAGAAATAATTTTGACCAACAACGACATTGCATTCATTCATGTTTTATTTTTGATATCTGCATTATTCTCATGTTTTTATTATTTTTATTGAGAACTTTGTTTCTTTGTGTCTTAGTAAATCATATTGAAAATCCAAAGCTCTTAGCAGCATATTTCACATTATCACCTGTTTGTTCTTCATTTGAGCTGCGAAACAAGAAAACCTACAAAGTGTTGTGCGCCCAGCCCAGAGCTCTTAGCAGCATATTTCACATTATCACCTGTTTGTTCTTCATTTGAGCTGCGAAACAAGAAAACCTACAAAGTGTTGTGCGCCCAGCCCAGACTCAGATCAGCATGGGCATCTGCCCAGTCTGATCAGAGTCTTCGCTGTCCGCATGGAGGTAGCTAAGACCCTTAGTTCCCCTTTAAGTGCTTTAGGAAGACCCTGATCAGACTGTGCAGATGCCCAGGCTGATTTGAGTCTGTGCCATGGGCACAACCATTTTGTTGGTTTTCTTGTGTCGTGGCTCAATTTTAAAGTTGGGCATTTTCTCATGGATGTGTAGTCTCTTCCTCTTTCAAGTTCAAGTAATAATCATATGAATTAACCCATTCATGCCTAGAGTCAAATAAAAAAGACATAGACAAATAGTGTAGAATCAGATCAGACACCGCAAAATGCGGCGTCTGATCTGGGTCAACACTATTTGCATAAAACTTACAGCATTTTCTGTAAAAAATGATAAAAAGAAAAAAATAGACAAGATAACCCTTAAATGATGAATGGACTCATCTAATTTCTAAGGATAAAAGAGGCCAGTGTGCATAAATGGGTTAAGTTGTGCGGAATTATGCTGAAATTGTGCCTTTTTAGCTCGCCTGATTGAAAGTTCAGGAAGAGCTATTGTTGTCACCCTGGCGTCGGCGTCCGTGTCCGCGTCGGCGTCCGGTTGGATGTTTTGGTTAAAGTTTTTTAAAGACCCTTAACACATGGATGGATTCTTTTGACACTTGCACTGTAGTTAGATATTGGTCCAAAGTTTAACAGGGTACCACCCCCACCCCACTCAGTGACCTTGATGTCAAGGTCATGATGTCAAGGTCATGGACTTAGAAAATTGGGAGTTTTTTTGAACTGGATGTTTTGGTTGAAGTTTTATAAAGCCCAATATCTCCTTAACCCATGGATGGATTCCTTTGATACTTGCACTGTAGTTAGATATTGGTCCAAAGTTTTCCAGTGTACTACCCCGAACTCCCTCAGTGACATTGATGTCAAGGTCATGGACTTAGAAAATTGTCTTTTTATTGATAGGATGTTTTGGTTAAAGTTTATAAAGACACATATCTCCTGAACCCATCAATGAATTCTGTTTATATTTGCACTGTAGTTAGATATTAGTCCAAAGTTTTACAGAGTACTACCCCAACCCCGCCCAGTGACCTTGATGTCAAGGTCAGGGACTTAGGAAATTTGGTCTTTATTAAAGTTTTCTAATTGCATACTGATTCATAATGCTTTTCAGAGATTTAGTTTATACTTGAACTGATGTTAGACACTTTTCTGAGTATTTACAAAACACTTACCCCACTGGATGACCTTGAAGTCAAGGTCATCGACTTTGAATTTTGACTTAAAGATTTTGTTTAAAGTTTTATATTTATGAAGACATGAAGACATAATTTCACAGTGCCACGATGGACTCAGTTGATACTACTAATACTTGGACTGATGTTAGATAATGGTTCAAGGCTTTGATACATCCTAGCCCTACCCCCCCCCCCTTCCCACCCACCCCCTAACCCTTAGTTCTTTGACCTGAAGCTCATGGACTTGGAAATTTCATGTGGATTTTTTTTTATTTTAATTTTATTTCAAGACTTATTTCTAAGATAGCTTTTGTTTATAAATATATTGTCATTATGGACATTCTTGCCTGAAGTTTTATGCATAGCAGTCGACACCACCATACTGACTGTGTGATGGGCAAGCACCTATTCAGGCAAGCTATGCTGTCAGGCGACAGCTCTTGTTGTAATAGAATTTGAGACATTGCTGGCTTTACTCTCTTAGCAGTGTGAAAGGTAAATAATATATTTTGCAAAGGGAAATTATTAAATTGCCCTTAAGTATAGTTTAAAGGAAATATCTTTTTTCTTTACAAAATTTACATTGGTTTTAAATTTCTTAAAAAAATGTTTTCTTCAAACTATATCATTAAGAATTTTAAGAGTAGAGGGCTAACAGTTGAATTTGCAGTCAGGGCTGCCTCATGTGGATCTACAAAGGGAGACAATTCACTGCAAAGCCCTAGTACCTCACTACAGAAACTAAGGCTTCTGACCGTATTCAAGGCTAACTTTTAATTTCTGAGGCCCAGAAATTTCAAATGCTTGTGATCCATCCATCCAATAGCTCCACTGGTACCAAGTATTGGTCAGGGGGAATTATCCAGTTCTATATCATTTGTAAAATATTCTCTAAGTTGTCTCTCTTTAGTGCTCTAATCAAGTTTATGTTTTGATGCAAAAAATGTTTGTTAAACTCATCTTTAACTGCCTCACCAAGGCACTTCAGACTAGGGGTCACATCATACTGACTGTTTCTGTGGGTATTGTTAAACAGACGTACATACACACCCAATATCTCTTTTTATGAGCAGTTGGATGAAAATCAGGAATTTTAGAAATCTGAAGTTGGTGGTTTTTGAAAAAGAAGGTATTGACAGGTATTGTTTTGTCCATACCTCCTTAATTACAGTTATATCTAATTGAGCCGTGACACAACAAATCAAACGAAGTGGCATGTGGGACCAGCAAAGACTCAGATCAGCCTGGGCATCTGCCTAACAGTTGAATTTGCAGTCAGGGCTGCCTCATCTGGATCTACAAAGGAGACAATTTACTGCAGAGCCTTAGTAGCTCACTATTGAAATTACGGCTTCTGACCGTATTTAAGGCTAATTTTTACTTTCTGAGGCCCAGAAACGTCAAATGTTTGTGATCCACTGGGTCCAAGTATTTTTTGGTCAGGGGAAATTATCCAGTACAAAGTCATTTGTAGACTATTTTCTAAGTTGTCTCTCTTTAGAGCATTAAAAAAATGATGCAAACATTCTGATCAGACTCGGCGGATATCCAGGCTAATCTGAGTCTTTGCTGATCGCACATGCCACTTCATTGTTTTGTCATATTGCGGCTCATATAATTTTTATTTAATATACATGTACTGAAATCGGGAGGAAGATGTTTTATTGTGCATATGTTAAGTGCTATAGCATAGTGGTTTGTTAAGTGCTATAGGATAGTGTTTTTTCTCTCGAACTCTCATCTAGCTGATTATGTTAGTAATTTCATTCACCAATATATACAAGAGTATTTTTATGATGGATTGTTGTTTTATATTGAAATCACTGTGTCATTATTGAACTCTGTTGTTTTGAGACTCTATGTGCATGACAAGTTTTGTATTATTTTTGAACCTGGTAGTATTATTGAAGTAGAATTCTTGAACTTGTTAAGTATGACAGAGCATGGCAGGCATAGTAAGAGGCTCAGTGCAGTGGGTGAGTTTTTTTTGTTTGTTTGTTTGTGTACAGAAAAGCTGAGACTAAACCCTCAAAGTTGTATTCCTTTGCAAATATGGTCGAAGAACAATGAGGTATATATGCATTCACTTGAGTGCCAAAGTTCAAAATTTAGAAAAAAAGTTTCATCAAAGCTATAATAGGCCACAATATTTGGAAAAGAAAATATGACCTTGAGAATTCAAAGACTGGAGGGCAAATAGTGTGATCCAAATGAGGTGGCTTATTATGAGCTGTCTCAACTAGATCTACGCTGTATGCATATTCAACAACATGTATTTTCATTTCTGACACTTATCATAATTGTTAAGAAGAGCTGTCATAAAATTTTATCTTTTTGCTCTGAAACAATGAAATGTGAATGAACTACTTTTGTAGATAAAAAAAAAACTATGGTTGACCAGCAGTTCAGCTAGTGGACTTGTCTCAGCTATTAAAACTATTTCTGCCATCACTATGCAGCAGACGACAGGTGTAATTCAGCCCAGCCAAAATCACCCACCCCACGCCTGTCAACACAGTGCAGCACTGTGTTGACAGGCGTGGGGTTGGTGTTTATGTCGGGGCTGAATTGCACCTGTCGTCTGCTGCAAAGTGCCTGTCGTCTGCTGCACTGCACTGTGTTACTGTGACTGCTGTGCTCTGTCAGGTTGTTGTTTGTTACACTGTTTGCTTGTTATTGTATTGTTATTGCTTTTAAGTGCTAAGCACTTTATTATGTGATTTAATCAACGTGAAAAATTGAAGTCGTAAGATTTTGTTTATTTATTAAATACTTTAGGTTTATAATTTACTATCTTTGTAAGGATAAGATAAAACTTCAGGTAAGCTCAAGTTAAGGATTAAGTGAAATGGGTACACTTTCAGGAGAAGCAACTCGGCCAATTTTTAGCTCACCAGAGCCGAAGGCTCCGGGGGAGCTTATAGGATAGGCAGTTGTCCGTCGTCGTCGTCGTCGTCGTCGTCTGTCGTCTGTCGTCTGTCCGTCAACACTTTTAAACAACATCTCCTCTGAAGCCACTAGGCTGATTGGGTCCAAATTTCATCTGTAGCATTCTTAGGCTGGGGGATTGAAAGTTTGTGTTTTTTATGAAAATCTGCCTGTTGCTTTGGTTGCTATGGCAACTTAGAGTTCCCATAGACTTATAATGGGAAAAATTGAAAAATGACATTTTCTGCCAGGCTATTGCAGGTATGTAGACAAAACTGTTATAGAAATATTCCTTGAGAAGTCTTCTATCAGCTGTATGGTTTTTGGCCCAGTACCCCTTTTATTGGTTGCCATGGAAACCAAAATGGAAAAAAAAATGGAAAAAACACTTAAAAATTATCTCCTCTGTAACCACTGGGCCGATAAGGCCCAGATTTCATCTGTAGTATCCTTAGGCTGGGGGATTGAAAGTTTATGTTTTTTTATGAAAATCTGCCTTTTAGTTTGGTTGCTACGGCAACTTAGAGTTCCCATAGACTTATAATGGGGAACATTGAATAATGGCATTTACTGCCTAGCCATTGGAGATATGTTGACAAAACTTTTATAGAAATGTTCCATAAGAAGTCTTCTATTAGCTTTATTGTTTTTGGACCCACTGCTCCTTTTACTGGTTGTCATGGAAATCAAAATGCAAAAATAAAGGGAAAAAAAAAAAACACTTGCAAAATTATCTCTTCAGAAGCCACTGGGCCAATAAGGCCCAGATTTCGTCTTTAGTATCCTTAGGCTGGGAGGTTGAAAGTTTGTGTTTTTGATGAAAATCAGCTCTTTCGTTTGGTTGCTATGGCAACTTAGAGTTGCATTGACTTATAATGGGGAAAATTGAAAAATGGCATTTACTGCAATCAAAATATGGAAAATAGTTATATATTTTGTTATCAACTCAACAGACTGTCAGACTGAGACTTTGTAGTTGTATATTTTGTATTAGCCTGTACAAATGTGACAGTAATTTTGATAGCAATTTTGAGCTAGAGATCTGGTGAGCTTTGTGGCCCGTGGGCCTCTTGTTCATTTTTGTCTCTCCTCTTTATAGGGGTCAGCTTTTAAAGGAGCAAATTCTCTTTGAATAAACCCCTTTTGCAAGGGCTTCCTTGTCCAGGGAAGCAAACATGAAGTCACAAAATTTGTTCCCCTTTGTAAAAATGGTAGAAACAATTAAAGGTGTATCCATAAACCTTAAATTTTCTTTCGTCTCCAATAATGTTAGATTTCTTTTGGAATGCCTCACCTGGCTGTTCCCAATATGATCCAGCAACATTATGTTTGTGGCAAATTTAAGAAAGTACACCTAAGTTTGGGCTTAACTGGAGCTATAACAATTTGCAGCAGACTCACAGTATTGAAGCAACATTGAATCAGGTTTAGTGCAATGTTATAATGTTGTTTCATTGCTGTTATGTTGTTTCAACATTGAGAGTGTGTGGATATGGAAACTGGATTACTGTTCTGGTGCAGCTATAGGGAAGTGTAGTTGTTCTTATGTAGTTTATTTACGTATGATTTAGAACAGTGTTGTCTCTGTCACTATAAAGCAATTAAGCCCTCTGCTGTATGGTTCCTGGGGCCACAGCTACTCAAAATTAGAAAAGTCATTAGTTAACATGATGCTTCAAAAGCTACACACATTTTTCCAGCAAAACAATTCAGTTTATTTGCCAAATTATGTTATAAAAGTGGTTAAAATTTAAGTCATTATTTAACATGATGCTTTATCACTTAATTTGGCAAATACATTGATATGTTTTGCTAAAGATATGTGAGAAGATTTTGAAGTGCTAAAGCTACTCACACTTTTGCAAAAAAAAATATTGGTGTATTTATATGAAATTTTGATGCAGCTTTAGCCAGAACACTTAACAAAAATCCATCAGTTAGCAAGACCAAGTTGTAAGTTTATTATGCTTTGAAAACTGGATCCAGGGGTTTAAGGACAAACAAATAAAACTAGAAATTACATGTTTGTTTCCGTTAAATACGAAATTTAATTTCATGCAAACAAAACAATGTGAAATTTATGATGTAGAAATGAACAAACTTCTTTTTATTTTATGCTTTGTTGATCTTTTCTATGACTATCTTATAACCATAGGGTTAAGGTTTTCTTCAGCAGTAAAATACCAGCTTACAGTAAAAGGCCACAATATTTGGAAAAGAAAGTGGGAGATTAAAAAAAAAACTCTCATTCATATATCCAGGCAGCAACATGCTACAAACATGCTAAAACAACTGCTTTTCTTTGGATATTTTAAATAGCACCAGAGGCATTATAGGCATTTCATTTTGGTGTCTGTGTGGCATATATAGAGCAGAAGAATGAAGAAGCTTAAGGCTTGTTCCTGAACTACACATCAGGGGAAAACACAGTTTGGTATAGGATTTACCTCCCCTGAGGGTCCATGGCCCCATAAACATTTTCAAATGACCTCTCCTCTGAAACTTAATGCTGGTTGTATTGAAACTTTGGCTGCAATGACAATTTAAAGTTGCTGCTAAGGAGCAGCTATTCACTGTCAATGGGAAAAGTGAAAATAAATTTTACTGCCTTATTATTGCAGATATATTGACAAAGCTGTGACAAAAATGTTTTGAAGATTACATGACGGATGAAAATGCCACCTGCTTGATTGACTTGGTTGCCATAGTGATCAGCATGATGAAAATGGCAAAATGACTAAAATTCAATGTCAGTACCCATAAGATTGGCATACTGATAATTTGGAGAGTTCTTTATTTTTGGAAAGTACTTGTTTGTGCCAATAGTTTCTTGGTGCCAGTTAGTAGGTAGTTTGGTTGCTTTGGCAAAAAAGTTGCCATTTACTGTCAGTTGGAAAATTGAAAATTGGCTCTTGCTGCTGTAGCATTGCAGTGTAATGACAAATCTGTTATAGAAATACCTCTTAAATAGTCTTTTATCAGACAAATGGTTTTTGTAGCAAGCCCTTATTTGGCTTGGTTTGCCATAACAGTCGAATGGCTGAAAAAAGGAAAATATAAAATCAACATCTCAGTAGCCATAAGGGTGAAATTGCTGAGACTTTGCAGATCTGACAAGCGTAAACCTTACAATTATTTTGAAAAGCTAGGGTTTTGTTTGGTATACAGCTCAGGATCAAGATTTATAGTAACTGCAAATTGGCATATTGTGAACTACCATTTTGTGCTCCCTTAAGCTACTGTATGGATTTGTTGATCAGTGACCAAGCACAACACACAGAGCATTTTCTCTGTTCTATTTGCCACATATACACCAAAGTAAGGCCCAGAAGTTATAAAACTTGAGTACATTCTCAAACTCAAAATAAAGCACACTGATTGGCTGCTTCTGAGCATGTGCTTGGAAGCAGCCAATCAGTGTGCTTTATTTTGAGTTTGAGATATCCACATGATACAAGTGAAAGGTACCAGCAGTTTTCTTAGTTGTTATGCCATATTATGTCAGGCAGATTTTTATCATGAATTACTTATTTCTTGCTTTATTTTTTAAGATGACAATTATCACAAAATATATATACTGTTCTTCATACTTTGAATATTGATATTTTTTTTAATTTAAAATGCACAAATTTATAACAGTGTTAAAGTCATCGATTCATTATTTAGAGCATTCTTATTTTTTTCTAAATCCATTTTTGTCATTAACTGCAGAATGAACAAGCCTTATATAAAATATAATCATGATTTTTACATGTTTATACAAATTTCATTGTTTCATTAACTGAGCAGTCAGCAGCACACCTTCTCACTTATGTCAGGCTTTTTAAGGTGTCTGGATACAGCTTGAAAGGGAGATCACTGTCTTGAAAATATTTGTCTCCTTTTTCATGGGGGACAACTCTTAATGGAAAGAATTTGCTCTCTTTAGAGAGCAAGTTCTTTCCTTCAAGAGTAGCCCCCCTTACAGAAGAGTTTCATTTAATGCATCAGTCATTTGTAACCATGGCCCACCCACCCCAGGGGCAGGGTGGAGGATAGCTGGGATAATGAGCCTTGTTTTAACATTCCCATAATATCCCAGCAGTGCTGGACATATTCCGGGTTTTGTCTTTTAGTCAAAATTAGCAGTGGAAGAAAAATATACCTTGGCAGGGTCAAACAGTAATGTTTACAAACTCTTTGTCCCTGCAGTGTTGGGGCTTACAGAAGGGATTTGCTGGATGAAAAGTCAAAGTCCCTGCTGTTCCCCAGGCTGTGGGGGTAGAGTAGGTGGCAGGATTGCGGACATGGTTGCAAATGATTGGTGCATAATGTAGAAGCAAATTCTGTTAAAAAAAAAAATGCCTCTTTTGTAAAAATGGCAACCAACCCATGAAGGTTTCAAGGCAAGTATTTCAAGATCACAGTTGTCCCCCTTGGCAGTGTATCTAGTTACCTTAATAGAACATTCTCTTCATCAGCCATTCTTATGAAATCCTGCTCAAATATCTTTACATCCAAGCATCATTCACTCTGCCAACTGTTCACTGCTGTACACTAGCAGTATTCTCATACCATTCCTACCCCGTAAACATGCAGTTCTGTTTCCACTTGGACATGAAACATTAAAGGAAACAGGTTGTCAGAATATAATAATGCTATCTTACACAGATGTAAGCCAGGCCCGGAGGTTATAAAACTTAAGTACATTCTCAAATTCAAAATAAAGCACACTGATTGGCTGCTTCTGAGCACTTGCTCGGAAGCAGCCAATCAGTGTGCTTTATTTTGCATTTGAGATTATACTCAAGTTTTAGAACCTCGGACCCATATTGGTTGAACATACCAGCTTTGTAAAGGATAAGCTGATGGAGTTTATTACAAAACTCCTGAAATTGGCCTACCTAAATTTTCGTTTTTAAAATTTCGCAAATGTAAATTTTATTGTGAAGAGCTAAAGTCCCCGTATGTGTATTGCTAGTCTGTATATGATCCCAGCTGGTTTTATGAAGAGGTTCACATGTAATTTCATTTTATCATGGCATGGAGCTGGCTCCAATTTCCTGGCCATTTCTTAAGTATGCTCTTACATTTCAAACTTAGCATTTGAAATCATGGTAGAGCTAAGTTTTATTTTGGGAAGTGTGTGCTGCTGTTTGTTCTAATGTTGCTCACTTTGTACCCCCATACTGTGTCACTCCCTCAGTAGAACCACATAGGGTCAAGTCAGGTAAATTTAGACAGCAGGTAAATTTGGACAGTGACATTGTTTCCTTTATTTGTAAGTCGTTTGCCATCAAAACAAAAATTACTGGGCAAACAGTGAAAATTCTGATGAGATGGCTCATTATGAGCCGTGTAATCAGGATTTTCACTGTTTGCCATGGTATGTCCGAACTAGTTACACGTTCCGACCCTAATTCAGTGCTCCAGATAAGAAGGGGTTATAGGGGTAACTTAGGGATAGTTATCCATATTTTCCATAAAAACATATGTTGTTACCCCTCATTAGAACCGTCTCACCAAGACATTTATAATGAGGGGTCACAACATAAATTTTTCATTGAGAAATAAGAAAAATTATATTTGAATTATCCTCAATATCCCCTTTATCCGGATGTGAAACTGCTCTACTCAGTGGTCGGGTACTCCTGTTCAGTGACACCTCCCCCAGTTATGTGGTAGTCCAGTGGTGACACTGTCTCCCAGGTGGTGTTGTATTGTCATACTGTGATACTGCTTCAGGTCTCAATGTACCCCTGAACTGTGACACTACCCAGTGACATGGTAGGCCCCCAGTATGCTTCAGTGGTACGTAGTAATGTTACATAGAAAACGATATACACAACCAGTATTCTTGCTATAGTCATTTTTGACTTTTCTATGACAAAGAAAATATTATATAGGGTGAGGGTGGGGGCATTCTTTGGGTTTTTTTTTATGAAATAGTCTGCCACTAAAAGTTATTTTGACATTAGTTTTGAAAGCAGGAATGAAATGGGGATCTTATTTCAAGAGATGAAGAGAAAATAAGATGTTAGAATAATTAATAAGAAAGTGGGATATTATAGACAAGAAAATGGGATATTATAAACAAGAAAGTGGGATATTATTTATGATAAAAAGTCAATAATTAAAGAATGAATAGAGCTTTAGTTTTTATGTAAACAGTGTTTGAAACTGACATGCAGATGGGTGGGTGGGTGAGGGGTTAGGGGAGGGAGGTGGGGAAGGGGTATGAAAATACTGCAGCACTGGTTGTGTAAATGGAAATTACGTAAAAATTCTAAAGATTGGGACAGATAAGTCTGACCAAACAGTGTAGACCCAGATCAGACTGCTCCTATAGTAGCAATGTGATCTTGGTCTGCACTGTTCGACATTCCATCTGCATCTTTGGAGACACATTTAGTGACTGCATTGTAAAACCAAACAGTTCTGTTTTCAGGACAGTTACAGTAGTGATCATAGATGTCCCAATTTTTACGATAATGGTTTGACACTGAAATGGCTTCAATGTTAACCCTGAAAGCGCCAAAACTTAAAATTGTTGAATTGGCAAACAGTGTAGATCCAAATGAGGTGGCTCATGATGAGCCACCTCATCTGAATTTACACTGTTTGCCCTCTAGTGTTCAAATTCTCAATATGATATCACTTGGCCGAAACATTTTTTGAAATTCTGCAGACGTAAATTTTGTCGTCTGCTTTTTGGCGCATTAAGGGTTAAAGTAATTGTGCATAAGTGAGTCAATGTTCATGTCATGTTTTATCCACAAGACACGTGATATATGTTAGTCACGTGATCTCTGGTTGTCATGGTTACCTCAGTCAAGGTCAAAGTCAAGTTTGATATTTGATTGTGAATATAAAAGAAGAAAAATGCTTAACTAATGTTGTGTTAGCTTGTCTTTTCTCAGCTCATTTGAGCCACAACACGACAAAGCCAACATGATGGCATGTGTGCCCAGCAAAGACTCAGCTCAGCGTGGGCATATGCACAGTCTGATCAGTCTTTGCTGTCCACATGGAGGTAGCTTAGACCCTTAGCTATGCTTTAAGTGCACAACAAAGACTCTAATCAGATTGGCCAGATGCCCAGGCTGATATGAGTCTTCACTGGTTAGCTCCATCCTACTAGATCACTTCACAAGGGCTAAAGGGCTATATAGATACCTGTTGCCTATCTGGATATATGCTGTTTGCAAAGTCAACTAGAAATGTTTTTCAGAGAAAAACTGTTGTCCCCCCCCCCCCCCCCCCCCACACCAGCCCATTTTCCATCCCTGATGAATAAAAGGCTGTACAAACTAAATATTTATGCAAGTTTAGAGAAAAATCAATCAAAATCCATCCACTGGTTCTTTCCCCCCCCCCCCTTCCCCACCAGCCCATTTTCCATCCCCGATGAATAAAAGGCTGTACAAACAAAATATTTATGCAAGTTTAGAGAAAAATCAATCAAAAAAATCCATCCACTGGTTCTCCACCCCCCCACCCCCCCCCCCACCAGCCCATTTTCCATCCCCGATGAATAAAAGGCTGTACAAACAAAATATTTATGCAAGTTTAGAGAAAAATCAATCAAAATCCATCCACTGGTTCTCCCCTCCCCCCCCCCTTCCCCACCAGCCCATTTTCCATCCCCGATGAATAAAAGGCTGTACGAACAAAATATTTATGCAAGTTTAGAGAGAAACCAATCAATCAAAATCCATCTACTGGTTCTAAAAATATCCTACATTGAAGACTGTATCCTTGAAAAAATGGGTCAAGGTCACTAACTACTAAACTTGTCTTAAACCTGTCACAACAATAATGCAAGGCTGGTGAATATCCGTCAACTGGTTCAAGATATAACTCATTTTTAAGGGAAAAACAATAAGCATGTGTAAGTTAGCTTTTGACCTTGAAAATGTTGTCAAGGTCATCAAAACATAGTAAACTCTTGAGATTGTCCCAAAGCTATATCTGTGAACATAAAGTGGAAATGAAGCCAAAGGCTAATGAGATATATCACTTTTAGTGAAATTTTCACATATCTAAGTCCTGTGACCTTGAAAATGAGGTCAAAGGTCACAAACATCTGATCAGCTCATAAGCTAGTCCAAGTGTTGTATCCATGCAAGTTTGGTGAAATTCCATCTACTTGTTCATGAGATATTGTGGGTACAAGAAATTACCATCTAAGTCGTCCATTGACCTTGAAAATGAGGGTCAAGGTCATCAAAATCCAAACACCTCTTCTCAATGATGTATCCATGCAAGTTTGGTGAAATTCCATCCATTGGTTCAGGAGACATCGAGGGTACAAGAAATTGTCATCTAAGTCCTCCAGTGACCTTTAAAATATGGTCAAGGTCATCAAAATCTAATCAGCTCTTCTCAATGATGTATCCATGCAAGTTTGGTGAAATTCCATCCATTGGTTCAGGAGACATCGAGGGTACAAGAAATTGTCATCTAAGTCCTCCAGTGACCTTTAAAATATGGTCAAGGTCATCAAAATCTAATCAGCTCTTCAACATGTCCCAATGATGTATCCATGCAAGTTTGGTCAAATTCCATTTATTAGTTCAGGAGATATTGTGGGTACAAGAAATCATCATCTAAGTGCTCCAGTGACCTTGAAAATGAGGTCAAGGTCACCAAAATCTAATCAGCTCAAAACATGTCCCAGTGATATAGCCATGCAAGTTTGCTTACACTCCATCCATTGATGCAGGAGATATTGTGGGTACAAGAAATGATCATCTAAGTCTTCCAGTGACCTTGAAATTGAAGTTAAGGTCACCAAAATCTAATCAGCTCAAAACATGTCCCAGTGATATAGCCATGCAAGTTTGCTTACATTCCATCCGTTGATGCAGGAGATATTGTGGGTACAAGAAATTATCATCTAAGTCTTCCAGTGACCTTGAAAATGAGGTCAAGGTCATCAAAATCTAATCAGCTCTTAAACTTGTCCCAATGATGTATCTATGAAAGTTTGGTGAAATTTCACCGATTCTTTCAAGAGATACCATGGGTACAAGAAATTGTGACGCCGATGCCGACGCATGAAAATCTCCGAACACCTTAAAAATTAGGTCAAACTAACCAAAACTTAATCAGCTCACTGGCTTGTCCCACACAATTTTGGTAAAATTCCACTCACTGGTTGAAGAAATATACATGTTACAAATTGTCACGCCGGTGCTGACGCATCATACTGAAACCAATATGACCCCCTCACCTCTGGTGGGGGGACATAACTACTGTATTAATCCTAATAAATGCCCCTGCTCCAATAAACACCCTCTGCCTCTTTTCCAAAAATAATTTTATATTGACTTGCATGAATTCCTGTTTGCTTCTGGATGAGCATAGATCTTTGAAATATGTCTTCTCCTATAGGAAAGAATTTGCTCCTAGAGGTGCAAATTCTTTCCTGTAAGAGTTGTCCCCCACTGAGATAGTAGAGTTGCTTCCTCTAAAAGTATACCTATTCATGTAAATGCTGTTTATTAGAGGTATTGTGGCAGTGGCTGATTTACTACACTTTTAGGTTCTACCGGTAAATGCAATGCCCCCTGGAGCATTTGATAGGATTAATAGGGCATTTTCATTTTTGTTACATGCCTGCCATTCAATTTCTTCTGTGTAAGACTTAATGTTACATAGAAGGAACTGAATGCCAGATAAATTCTAGGCCTTTGCTGAAGGAAACTTCCATTCCTCACTATGGTTTGAATGTACTAAGTGGGTTCAGAGAAGTCATCTGGCATCTGAAGAGTGATCAATTTTCATTGCATTTGATGGGTATCACTTTTCATCTGGTGTCCACGGCATGTAAGAGATCACTTTTTATGCAGCATCTGTTTAAGCCAGATGAAAATTTATCTATGCTACATAACAGATACGGTTGTTTGTCAGATGAAGACAGAATTCAGGGTTGCCACTTATCCTCCACCTCAAAATTCCCTGACTACCCTGATTTTTTCCCCCTGACATTTTACAGTTTTTCAAACCCTTTATGGATCCAAAAGTTGATTTTACTCTTTAACAGTGCTATCATTTGAAAATTGGGGGCTACTCTTAAAGGAAAGAATTTGCTCCCTGGGGAGCAAATTCTTTCCTTTAACAGTAGCCCCCAATGAAGAGGGACTATATAGAAAACACATCCTTTCTCCTTAAACAGAATAAGTAATTTTCTGGAGACAGCCATGACCACTAGTTTTTAAATTCCCTGACTTTTGTAGTCCTTTCCCACTTTCCTAACCAACCACAAAATTCACTGACTTTTCCATGACCTAGAAAAAAAAATGTTTTCCAGGTTTTTCTTTTTCCTGAGTGTGGCAACTCTGCAGACGTATGCTGAGATGTGATTCCTTGGATACCAGAAAACTGACCACCCTTCATGCCTTGACTGTGTTTCTTTTCCTCTTTCAGTGTATGGTAAAGTAAAATAGAACATGCCACACTTGCATAAAATTTATTTATTTTATCCAAAACATGTAAACAATATATCATGTATAAAATATTCCAACAGCTTTTGATCATCTTGACTACCATACAAATGAGCCGCGACACGAGAAAACCAACAATGTTGTTTTGCATCCAGCGCAGACTCAGATCAGCCTGGGCATCCGCCAGAGTCTTCCGCATGGAGGTAGCTAAAACTCTTAGCTATCCTTTAAGTGCTTAGCACAGACTGGGTGCATGCCCAGGCTGATCAGAGTCTGCGAAGGATGCACAACCACTTTGTTGGTTTTCCCGTGTCGCGGCTCAAATTATCGTCTTGATCCTAAATATTGGGACACAACTGCCTGAGGAAAACAGAGCAGTCTGATCAGGGCCTACGGTTTGCTATTTCACTGAAAATACTATGACAAACTGCTGGATAGTATAGTGAACTTATTCAAATTTTAGCACCTTGTCTCTGATTATCTTTACAAACACCAGTGGCTCATGACATTTTAGGATAATACCGTCTTGACCCTGCCAGGTCTGAATTTACTTTTCTGCTATACCTTGCATTATTTAGTGAGAATTTTATTATAAGTAACAGTTAGTCAACCAATCGAATATTCAAACTCAATTCAGTCAACCAGGGCTACAGAAATTTTGAAATCCAAACCGGTCCGGACGGCCGATGACATCATATGAATCCAAAATAGACACGAAAACTAATGACTACACTGTGTATTCCACAATCCAAAAAAAGTCACGAAAACTAATGACTATACTGGAGCGCCGTTATAACGCAGATATCATCGCTGAAGTAGCAATTTAGTCTACATGTTCTTACTTTTCGTGAAAAATGCGCTTTTAAAGCGCAGAGACAGTCAGACCGAAAGTGAAAGTACACAATCGGACATCCTCGCCGATCTTCAGTTACGGAATTGGCCGAAGTATTACGATTGACGTATTTTACTGTATTCGAGTTAATTCCCTTGAAATATGAAAATATACTTGCAAAAAGGTACCTTCGGACGAAAAAAAAAATCTGCGCGAGAAATGACGTCGGCTTAAAAAAAAACCTGACCAGACTGTACATAATCCAGGCCGGTTTAAATTTTCTTTTTCCTAGTCAAATTCTTTCCTTATGCTATCTTTGAAAGTATACAATAGTCAGTAACTTTACGTTGCACAGCCTTTTTCCGTGCATCGGCACGTGTATCTGTGGAAAAGCTTCGCCGCTGGCCAAAATTGTGACACGTGCTAATTATCGAAGATTTCTAGTTCACACCTTGGCAAGACAATCGACACTTTGTTTATCTGTGATAACTTTTGACAGCAGTGCATGATTATTGGATTAATAATAAACAAACAAATGACACATGGCTAAAATCCAGGTAATCATGTAATCATGTCATCATACATCGCAAATCGTATCTTTTTCGGACCGAAAAAAATGTGCCTTATGCCACTTGAATCGGTTTTTCGAACTCAAAATCGGTCCGGACCGACAAAAAATCGGATTTCTGTAGCCCTGCAGTCAACCAATCAAATGGTCAAACCCAATTCAATGAACCAATCAAATGATCAAACCAATCAAATGATCAAACTCAATTTCTGTGGGTATTCAAGATAGATTATATACTGTAGGTAATCCAATGGCCAACTGTTTTACCAGCAGCCAATAAGGAACCACTATCATAAAGTTAACTTTAACACCCTGAAAAATCTTATTATTATGTAATATTAAGCAAGTCAATCAAGAAAAATTTAACTTATTAGGCCAAAGGAGAAATAGTATACCTGTTCGAACATTGGTAGGTCAAGATGATATGTACTGGGACACAACTAACAAAGTGGCATGTGAGCCCAGTAAAGAGACTGTTCAGACTGGGCTTCCACCCAGTCTGATTAGAGTCTTTGCTGTCGGTACAGAGGTATCTTAGACCCTTAGCTATCCTTTAGGCACACAGCAACAACTCTGATCAGACCGGGAAGTTGTCAAGGCTGATCTGAGTCTTCGCATGGCGCACATACCACTTTGTGTTTTTTTTGTGTCGCGGCTTCTATAACTGACTTAGGTGTCCCGATATCTAGAGATTAAGTACATAACTATGAATTAAGTACATTTAAACACTGTGGAAATTAAGTACCCAGCACATATATCAACAGTACCCAGCACATTAAACTGTAGCAATATAAAGACAAATATATTTCTGACACAATTGTTTTGCATAATTTAGAATATCAGTACAAAATATTGTAATATCAGCAAAGTCTAAGTTCCTTATGTAAAATATTTACCGTGAAAATTCTAAGTATTGGGACATATAAGTTTGAGGAAACCTAAAGGAGCGGTCTGATCAGGACCTACACTGTTTGCTTTTCCATTTGCATTTTGTGCACACAGTACAGCATTGTAAAACAAAACTGTGTAATTTTTAGGACAATTATGGCAATTATTTTAGGTGTCCCAATTACTTTTAGAATTATACAGTATCCTAAAAATTCGGACAAGAAACCCTGAACAAACTGTGTGCCTTAGAGCAGTCTGAACTGGGTCTACACTGGCTACCAGAGGTTTTATGCAACATCTGATATACAAATGAATATCTTCAGAGCCAGGGTAAATCTGTGCACAAAAGGGGAAGCAACTCTGCCATTTTCATTTCTACCTCCTTTTTCAATAGGGATCAACTCTTAAAGGAAAGAATTTGCTCCCCTAGCAGAAACTTGAGAGCAAATTCTTTCCTTTAAGAGTAAGTCACCAAAGTTGTTCCCCTTGGCAAAAAATGGCAGAAAAATATAGAGATGTACCCATACACCTTACAGAAATTGAGGTATCTCACTGTTTACAGTAAATACCGTATTAAAGAGTTCCGTAATTATTCCACTATAAAACTGGGGCATCCCCTGTCTAGAATGACCCCAAATATCTAAATCAGTCTATAAAATTCTGCTGTATGTTATTTTTCCCTTCCAAAACAATCCCAAAGATCTAGATCCATCTTATAAGATGGATCTAGATCTTTGGGATTGTTTTGTAAGATGGATCTAGATCTTTGGGATTGTTTTGGAAAAAGAAACCCCCATCTTATAGCTGAAGACATACGGTACATTTACCCGTTAGACAATATGGCCAGCAGTAATGTCATAAGCAGTACAGGGTCAAAAGAATCATAATTTTGCAGCTCCTCTAAACTCCATTCCTGCAGCCGAGAGGCAGTGACAGTCAGAACTAAGTGAATATATACTGAACTAAGAGCACTTTCACATATATAAACTGACGTTGACATACATACAGGCTGCTCGGCCCAGGTACAGGCTGAGAGAGTAGTCCCCTGAATACAGTCAACTCTCCATATCTCAAAGTCGACATTCATCCAAACTACTGATATCTCAAAGTAAATTTTCTGGTTCTGTAGTTTGAGATATCCAGAGTTGAACTGTAAATAAAAACAGGAAATGTATCCAAACTATAAGCTTGGATACGAGGTACTTTGAGAAATCAGTGTTCGAGATATCGAGAGTTGACTGTATTTCCAAAACACACTAACCTTCCTTATACATGTACCTTAAGGTGAATGAGTATACTTTTAAGGGAAGCAACTCAGCCATTTTCCTTTTTGTCTCCCCTATCAACAGGGGTCAAATCTTAAAGGAAACACTTTGCTGGTCTAGAAGCAATGTTTTAATCTTTGATGGGCTATGTTGTCCAGCGAAGACAACAGGAAGTCACAAGTTTTTCACCCATTTGTAAAAATGCTGGAAGAAACACACAGGTGTACCCATACACATGTTACAGTCAACTCTCGATATCTCGAAGTCTAATTTCAGCCCAGACTACTGATATCTCAAAGTAAATTTTCTGGTACCAGAAAATTTACTTTGAGATATTAGTAGTTTGGGATAACAGGAGTTGAAATGTAAATAAAAAATAGGAAATATATTCTTTGATATAAGAAGATATTTTGAGAAATCAATCTTCTCGATATCGGGAGTTGACTGTACATGGATGCATGAAAAATAAAAGATGCTGACCCAAGTATGCAGTCTGGTCTGAGTGATTGCTTTGCACTGAAGAAGTAAACAATCGTTTTGCCTGTTGTGTCTAAAAATAACAACACAATCATACAATCCAATCAATCAAATATAATAATTTCATTCAATCAAATATAACAATTATCACAATTTCATTCATATCTATCTTAAAGGGAAATGCTCATTAAGTTTACAATCTCTATGAATTTTAAGATCTTTGCTACCTGAGAAAATTGGTGCATATTTATCAAAATCTGTTAAAGACTTAAAAATTTATTGGCATCTGACAATTTCAAAGAAGATTCATTTTGGTTAATCTGTGATATCAAAACCTCCGAATTAAATATGCAAAGGCTGAGAAAGTCACATATGCAAAAACATCTAATGATACCTTTCTGCACTTATTTTCTTCGGTATAACTACTTTGTCCTAAAGTTGCAACTTTCTCTGCACACCAGAAATTTTAACAGTGGTTTTAAAAAAATTTCATTTCCTTATTAGATATTCAAAATGGCAACAATATGCCGACAATTACAAAAGGTAAAAGTCCAGTAACTTTATCATTTCTTTGTAGAATTTGGTTAAATCTGTACAAAAATGCTCCGTTTATAAGGACCTTAAACTTCATGAAAGTTGTGTATTTTAAGCGTCTTTTCCTTTATCAAATTATCTACACTCATAATAATTATTACAGAACATCTATATGTCTAAGAATAATATGACCAGCATGTATCTCAGAAAATTAACTTTATTCATAAAAACAAGTGAACTTTTACAAAGAATCACCTCACTGTTAAATATTTGCGTGTGTGTTTCAATTCTCATATCGACGTTCCCCCAGCACCTCAGTGGAACGAATCCATAGCCGCAGTACTGGGGCGCCTATCGTCCGTCCATTCTTAAATATTTTCCAAAGCCAAGTTGATTTATAAAACAATTACTGTATTTATTCAGTTGCAAGATGTGTTTTTCCCCTCAAATACAACCCAAAAGACCTAGATCTGTCTATAAAATGGTTCAAGATTTCTGGGATAGTTTTAGAAGGGAAAATTCATTTTACAGCAGAATTACATAAGGCTTAGTTAAATATTTGGCTTCATTTTAGTGGGGGCAAGACCTTGTCTCATAGCCAGATTAATACAGTATCAATTTATTTCCTCACGAAAAAGATGAATATCACAGAATGAATGATACTAAACAGAGTGCATGGTCAGTCACTATAATGGACTTAAAGACTGTCTCCCTTGTTTATTTCATGTTTTCAGAAACAAATATTTTAACAAAATTTTTTTTAGACAATCTGTAATAGTCTCATAATTAACAGTACAAGTTTTGAGAAAATGCATGTTTTTTTGATAAATTTGGAATAAAATATAGTCTTCAATTTAAAAAGTAAATAACCTATTTCCTCACGGCCTGAAAGAATATCGATTTTGACCACATGTGACATGTGATGATGTACAGGTATTTTTCTTATTCGTGCATGTAACTGTGACGTATGAATAAATTATTTTTGTCCAATGTGATTTCGAGCGCGGTCTGCATTTAAAATTTTATCTTATTTTTTGTTTAAAGTCACTTTTGTTTAAAGTCACTTTTATCAAACTTTATTAGCTAAACTCTATTTCAAATGTATAGTTAGATCATGTCTGAGGTATTGCATGAAATATCATCAAATCAGTTTTTTGTTATTATTATCAAGGGAGTAAATCTTTAGACAATGGGACACTTAAGCTTTTACTGTAGGTAAAAATCAAACAAGCTACCTTAAAATTCTATATATTGGGACAGTTAGGTCTGAGCAACAGTGCAAACCCAGATCAGTCTGCTCCTCAAGGAGCAGTCTGATCAGGGTTTACACTATTTGCCATCTCATTTGCATTTGTGGGCACATTCCTGCACCGTAAAACCAAACTGATGCAATTTTAAGACAATTATGGTAGTTATTTTTAGCGTCCCAATATTCACAAATGACTAACAAGCAATCTGCCACAGAATTGCTGCTGAAATGGCGAATTTCTGTAGGAGAAGTCTGATCTGGGTGAACAGCATTTGCTTAAGGTGAACAGGTACAATTTTCAGAGGAAGCTACTCTGTCAATTTATTGCTCCCTTCTCAAAAGAGCTCAACTTTTAAAGGAAAGAATTTGCTTCTCTAGGAGCATAGTTTTCCCTTTAAGTGCAGACCCCTTGTTGGAAGGTTTTCATCGTCCAGAGAAGCAAACAGGAAGTCACGAAGTTGTTCCTCCTTGTAAAAAATGGCCAACAAGGGCTTTGCAAACAGTGCATAATACGCCCATTTAAATGTCATAAAGCAGTAACAGAATGAACAAGATTGCTTACAAAAGGATAGAGAGGCAGACAAACAGGGGCAACCACTCTATAATTAAAGACTGCAATATAATTTAAACTATTAGTATACCAAAAATCAGCTTCCAAGGTAAGTGGAACAAGGGAGATAACCTAAATATACTAGATATACCATTTTTGGTTCTACTATATTCCCTTGAAATGATTTATAATATACATACCATTTATTTTGAATGGTTAAGGAGTTAAGAGTAAACAGGTAATTTATGCAAGGGCAGATAATTCAGTAAGTAAGCCAGAGTTGTAGTTCTTGTTCAGGATACATTGCCCCATTATTATACACATTCCTACAAAGCTTCATTCTAATATTTCAAAAGGTTCAGGAGATATGGAGTGAATGAGAAACACCTGAAAATACTAATCAAATGGAGGTTACTCCAAAATTAAGAAAGAGGGAGCAACCATTCTTATATATGACACATTGTCTTGTGATCATGCACATTGCTATATAGTTTCATCATGATATTCCAAACGGTTACCAAGTTATGGCATGCACAAGATAAGTATACACAAAAATAGGCTAAAAGTACGAAGAAAAGGAGAACAGCCATTGTTGTACGAGACACATCTTTAGGACTTCATACACATTGCTATGAAGTTTTATAAAGATATCTCAAACGGTTATCTAGTTATGGTGCGCACAAGACTTGCAGGGAAAAAATGATCAAAGGGGCATAACTGCCAAACTAAGAAAGGGGGAGCAACCATTATTGTCCGCGACACGTTCCCCCAACCTAATACATATGCCTATAAAATTTCATGAAGATATCCCAAATGGTTACTGAGTTATGGCGCGCACAAGAATGTTTACGGACGGACAGACGGAAGGACAGCGCCACGACATAATATGTCCGTTTTTTCAATTTTTCAAACGGGCATATAAAAATGGAAGTGTACCCATATACCTTAAAATGTCAAGTCCTACTTATTGCAAAAAATAAGAACCCTTTTTGAGTGGGGCTTTTTTAACAGGGAAGCCAGTTAGAAACCCTGAAAGTAGTTTCCCTTTGGAAAAAATGTAGAAAGGCAAGGAGATGTATCCATTTTTTAAAATTTCCACAAGCAGATTTTATAACTCAGTTCAAGTCCGAAAAATGAAAATAGGTAACTTTACAAACTGAGTAGATCCAGATGAGGCGCCTCATCATGAGCCACCTCATCTGGATCTTCACTGTTTGCCCTCTTCTCTTTCAATTCTCAGTATGACATGGTTATGATGAAATCTTTTTTTTTAATTTTGCAGACGTAAATTTTGTTGTCTGCTTTTTGGTGATTTAAAGGTTAACATCTACTAATTTTCCCTTTAAGAGAAGACCACTTTTTCTGATGGAAAGAAAAACAGTGCAGCTTCTGATCAGGATCAATAAAGTTTGCTCAAGCACTTCCGTCCCAATGGCAATATTTAGTTGTGACACATTTCCAGACCCAAAATACAAAATGGCCACCTCACACAATGAAAGCACCATCTCTTGTGAACGGTCTGATTTTCTAATATAAATCATAAAAATATGTAAGATTTCATGGAAAGCATTCACGCAATAAAACTAATTTCTTTTCATTCACTTTACATCCATTACTAAGACTCTATAAAATGACAATTAAAATATCTTTAACAAAACAATCACAGTGTCATGATTCTAGGGTAAAGTCGGGTAAATTCGGACAGCGGGTAAATTCAGACAGTATGTCAGTTGTTTGGAATTAAAACAAAATTAACTGGGCAAACAGTGAAAATCCTGATGAGACGGCTCATTATGAGCCGTCTCATCTGGAATTTCACTGTTTGCAATGGTAGGTCCTAATTTACCTGCTGTCCGAATTTACCCGACTTTACCCTATCAAATGGCGTCATGTCATGAGGAAATTCCGTGAACACATTTCAAATGAACAACTGACCTACAGCAATGTTTTCTCAGGGTTCAAGATGGACTATCCAGTCACTCACTTCCAAGATGAAGATGGGTTTGTTAATTTTTTCTTATTTCTCCATGATAAAAATTCCCTGGAAGGTGTCTCGCCTGTCAGCACACCTGTTTTGTCACAAAACGTAATCATAATGAAAGTCACAGACAAGACAAAAGCAAACATTGTGACCCCTCATTAGAACAACCCCTAATTAGAACCGTCTAGCCAAGACAGTTCTAGTGAGGGGTCACAATATTATGTTTGTTGTTGTTTTTTTCCTTTTCTTTTAAAAATTAACACAATTATCTCAAAATTATCATCAAAACCCAAATTTCACAGGACCATGTTCGAACTTTCAATATCACTTTTCTTTTCCGTTTGGAGAACACAAATTTTTCAACCAGCCTTTGATTTGCCGGACATTGGGAACAGATATTCTGGCAGTTATTTTGCTCTCCATCAAAATGTAAACTATAGCATCTGCAGGCAATTCTAAAGGGATCCCACTTTGGTGTAGAATTTAAAACATTTCATTTCTCGAACTTGAGGTACCATAATCACTAACTATTGGGACCGAAGCTCTTAACAAGCAGTGTAGACCCAGATCAGACAACTCATAAAGAGAAAAGTCTGAACAGGGTCTACACAGTCTGCCATTCTACCAGCACTTTTTGAACACACAGCAAGGAAATAAAATTTAATCAGCTCTATGAAGGGGACAGAATATGGTGTCCCAATATCTAGGGTCAAAATGGTAATCTGGGCTCAGCTGTTCAAAACTAACGATACATAGTTTACGAGACATTACATTTTCAAATACATCATATGTAAAAAAACACTGCCATTTTTTGCTGAATAATTGTGAGGAGCTTTTGCACAGCAAAAGCCCCTCACATTCTGCAGCCAAAAAAAAAAATGTAAATAGAACACTTAATTTCATAAATACTGGAAGACTTAATGAATCCTTGACCAGGGTTCGTACAGAAATAAGAGAACAGAATTCCAGGACTTTTCCAGGACTTTTCAAGGACTTTTTTCATTTTTCAAGGACTCAATTTTAACGACCAATCAGTCATTCACCTAACATTGCTTTTTTAATATTTCTTGTTGTTACAAAGTTATTGTGACTAAGCTGTATAGAGATCCGATTAAGACAATTATCTTTCAAGAAATTCGGTAAAACTTGAAGTCCACTGTCAGAAAAATCCTGTGATTTTCATCATGGAATTCTCCATCAGAAGAGGATTCAGAGAGAGATATATACACATTTGCCTTTTGAAGCCATTGTGTTTGTTGATCTTCTTCGATTTAAATTCGCCCAAAATTTGCACTTTTTATAGCCGGAAATGGCGAAACGGAAACAAGTTGCACTTTATTTCTACAACCAGATGATGGTATTGATAAATACCGGGACTACCGGTAAAATTGAATCTGAATACGGTCGCACCTTGCTCTTTGACGTATCTAGCGATTTTCACTCGGTTTTCTTTTGCGCATCACATAAATCCAAAAGAATAAAAAAGAATCGATGTATTTGATTATTTTCAAGGACAATTTCTCATTTACAAGGGCAATTTTACAAAATTCCAGGACAATTCCAGGACAAATGGCACTATTTTCAAATTCCATGAGTTTTCCAGGACCAGAGTCAAATTCAGGGACTTTTCAAGGTCTGTGCGAACCCTGTTGACAAAAGAATTTGCTTTGAACAACTGTGCCCATCAAGGCTATTTTTCAGCTATGGAAGCTCTACATTTCTCAGTGGCAGACAAACATATTACTTCACATGCAAACTGTAGACTGCTTTCCCCAAGACCCTCCATACTGCTGCATCACTGACACCTTGCTATCTTACAGAACAGCACTCCCTCCAGTATCAATATATCTCTGTTACTCCACTCCACTGCTCGTTAAGTACTGTCAGCCTGATGGTCATGGAGTATAAACGATTCTTGAAAGACAAGCGTAGTTGTTATAATTGTTTACATTTCCTAACAAATATTTTCAATCACAGTCAACCGTTAGCAAAAGGATGACTTATAAGATCAGCCGCAGTCGGTCTCTCCGCCGGAACTCTCCGGAAAGTCAATTTTAAGAAATCTAGAGTTTGTTTGGAAATATTGCTAGGTATTGGCTGTTCCTCTGTAGCAATTTTATAAATGGCTGCCATAGTCTCTAGATGGGCCCAGGGAGGTTTCTTTGTTAACATTTCTACCACTGTACAACCGAGACTCCTGGAATACAAAACAATCAAATGTTGAAACAACACACTTTTCTCAGACTTCAGAACTGAGTGACAAGTGTTAATGTGATGGCTAATTTGAGCAATCATTGTACAACCCTAACTGAGTGATGGTTGCACAAGTAAACGCAAAAATCAGCCTGCACATAAGCACTCTTCACTCTACAGATTTCCCAAGACACACAGAGTGTTTATAAAGACTCTGATCGTACAGTGCAGATGTGCAGGCTGATCTGAGGATTCCCTTCTGAGAATATGCACATTCTGTATGGTATATTTTCACATAAAACCAATCACATGTTATCATAGAGGTCTGCTATGAAATATTATATCTTCCGAGGCTGACATATATTATTGCCCATGATAATCAGAAGCTCCATTGCCAAAATTTGTGCTCCTCTTTTGGAGGTTCATACATACTGATATATACCATGAATGTCATCCTTGTGTGTTATAGAGTACAGGAAGTTAACCTACCATATGATGTCACACCAAGTGCGTAATAACATCTTGCATTAAAAAAATTATCCACCAGTGGATTATCACTTATATCATGTAACATTATGTGACAAGTCCGGTTTACTGATGGTGAAATCTTGAAAGGATTGGCGAGAATAATTATTGCACAGAACATGTGGTTTCTATGCCATCCAGAATTCAGGCTGACTGAATTTATTGAACACACTGGGTAAACTGGTAAGATGCTCAGCAAAGCCTTGCATCTTTACCTTTCCCCCATATTGTTTAATAGATTTGACAGTACACAAGATCATCTATGCACCAAATTTATATTCTTACCAGATATCAGCTTTTCTACCATAACTTTCACCATTGATAACTTCAGGAGCCATCCAGTATGGGGTACCTGAAATAATAATTTACATCATATGTGTCGTAAAAGGTCTAAATATTAGGACACCTATAATAATAATGATAACTGTGCTAAATAAGAAGAGTTTGGTTTTATAACGCACAAAGCCCCAGTCTCACTGTCATGTATTGAGGGCTAGGTTTAACTACATTTCCCACCCCTACCGTTGGCAAAAATTTTGCCTTGTTTTATAGAGATTTAAGTTTCTAGTAAGTTGGGTGACTCAACCTTACTTCTTATCACCAGGTTATCAAATGGCTTAAGCCTCAGTCACACTGTCACATATTGAAGGGCAAATGATCTTGAAGCACCCCATGATACATGAAAATGAGGTTAGTGCACCACTTAAAGAGAAACACGAACTGAGTGCACAAAGAAGCAGTCTGATCAGGATTTACACTGTTTGTTCCAGCAATCAATCAGGGCCTAGTTGTTACAAAGTCGTTAGACTTGGACTCGTTAAGTCTTACTGTACTTACAAAATAAAATGTGGTAATATTTTTTGCTGTTAAATTGTAAGAAGCTTTGCAGTGCAAAAGCTCCTCACATTTTGTCGGCAAAAAATGGCAGTGTTGTTACCTATAACACCTTTGAAAATTTAATGACGGAGTTAATTTTGAACTGGGCCCTGAACATTTAGGGTACACATGGTAACCGTGTTGACTGACCCATACTTACCTGTAAGTGTGTTACAACCCTGACATGATGAGGTCATCATAGTATTTATAGTCTGTAGTCGTTTACTAGTACCAAAGTCACCCAACTTCACATTGCCGTTGTTATCCCGTAAAACATTAGCTCCTGTAAAGAGAGGTACTCACATCTATGTTTCTATCATACAATCAACATGCAGATTCTTTTCACCATAGTTTCTGACTTTTAAATGGCTGTAATTAGTATGCTTTAAACCAATAAATGCTTTAGTTTTTCATAAAAAGTAATGAAAAATTATTTGTGTCATTTTAGATGGCAATCATAGTGATCACAATTTTATTTTATGGTAAAAATACAACATATAGGACGGGGATCCCATCATCTCCCTTCTAAGTATATGTCATTGCTCAATGAGAAACAGAAAAAAAAGTATTTTGTGGAGATTTGTCATTTTTCAAAAACCTGTTCTCTGAATCAGATACCAGCGTAAAGTAGTCGGAAGAACAGGTGGCTGTAAGTACAGGTTAGACTGTATAATGAAACAAGAATTCCGTGGAACTCTATGTCGCACCTGCTTGCCCTTCCACTGTAGTAAAGATATACATGTAGTTAAAAGAAAGTATATGAGAAATTGACAAAAACACTAGGGTCAACAAAATTTTGGATGTAAAATTTTACTAAGTCAAAAGAGCACGAAATAAAGGTCAAGGGTAGGAATAAATGCAATATACCTCATGAACATTCTTATAAGAAACTTTTTGCCAGGTTTGATGACTGTAGGTACATGTATCATACTTTGAGATGAAAGGACTAAATCACAAGGGTTGACACAATTTTGGATGACGTCAGCAGAGCATGAAATATAGGTCAAGGGTAAAATTAATCGCAACAGCCCTCAAGAACATTTTTAGAAGAAACTTGATGCCATGTTCGATGATTGTAGGTATTATAGTTTGTGAGAAATGGACTTAAACAATAGGGTCGATGTAATCTTGGATGTAAAACTTTACTAAGTCATCAGAGCATGAAATATAGGTCAAGGGTAAAAAAGTGCAAAATAACCCCAGAACATTCTAAAAGGAAGCTTTATGCCAGGTTTGATCATAGTTTGCAAGAAATGGCGTTAAACACTAGCTAGGGTTGACATAATGTTGGATGTAAAACTTTACAAAGTCAGCAGAACATGAAATATAGGTCAAGGGTAAAATAAGTGCAAAAGCCCTTGAGAAGATTCTAAGAAGAAACTTTATGCCAGATTTGATGATTGTAGCTATAATAGTTTGTGAGAAATGGCATCAAATGCTAGGTTCGACATAATTGTTTTAACGGACAGACAAATGGACAGACTGACGTAAAGGTGAAGTCCTATATCCCACCTTGCTATAGCAGGGCGCGACAATAAATTAAAATGTGAGCAAAACTGTCTCAAAACTGTAATACCAGAATGTCCATGGAAATGTGAGCAAACTGATTCATTTTATTTATTCTCACCTTTGATATCTCTGTGAACAATGACATTCATATGTAGAAATGCTAGTCCTTCTAAAACTTGGCGAGTATATTTGCCAGCTACTTGTTCTGTTAATGGACCATACTTCTGGATCACATCATACACCGAACCCTGAAATATGACAAACAAACCCAGTTTAGTTCTTTTTGAAATGATCAAACACACTCATTATTTCCAGATAATATATTAGATGTATGCCAAATGACTTCTGGTTTTAAGGCCCATTCTACAGTATTTCAGACATATTAAGCCAACTAACATATCAACCCCCATGCTCGAATGGTTGGCTCACACCAGCCTACGCTGCCCCTCTGTGCAGCCTGATCACACCCACCATATGAGCCGAGACACAAGAAAACCAACAAAGTGGTATGTGCGCCAGTCTGATTAGAGTCTTCACTGTGTGCTTAAAGGGTAGCTAAGGGTCTAAGCTACCACTATGCAGACAGCGAGGACTCTGGACAGACTGGGCGGATGCCCAGGCTGAACTGAGTCTTTGCTGGGCACAAATACCATTTTGCTGGGTTTCTCATGCCATGGCTCATGAATAGATCCTGGGGAGTCTATAGGCGCAACTTGAAGATTCTTGCTTTACAGCATTAGTTCAGTCAGGTTTGAATTTTGCTGTTCCCAGATACATGAAACAACCTAACAATTACCATGTGTTCTCTATTTAAAACTTTCATTAATTTATAAGAAAGGAATTGTATTAACATTGACTATTACCAACATTGAACTTGAAACTATGACATGAAAAATGGGAAGTAAGTCTCAGACCTATTGTTGAGCCTCAAACTTAAATTTCAGGGCCCCATTCTTTATTTAAGCATCTAATTTCTATTGATTTTAAGCAAAATTGCCACCACTTCCTGCTGAAAATAAATGTGCAGAGTTCTTGCACTGAACAAACTCCTCACAATTTTTTAAACAAAAATATTAGCATAGTTATGATTTAGAATTTTATTATTTTCAAATATAGGTTTTGAAAAATTAAAATCTAGGACTAAATTTTGGCACTAAAACCTAGGTTTGAAGCTGCTAAACTTTTAAGTGTATTCATGAGAAGTCTGAATCCCTCAAAAATTCTAAGTATTGGAGCAGGTAGCTCTCAGCAAACAGGACAAACCCAGCTCAGTCTGCTCCTGATCATGGGCATACACTTTGCCATTCCATCTGCATCTTTTGGGCACATTAATGTATTGTACAAGAGGGCCAAGAGTCACTCACCTAAGCAAAAAGGTTAAAGGTCAAACTAGGGTCATCATTTTTTGAACAAACCTGATAGTTTGCAACCATTTTCAAATGGTTCTGAAGAAGAAGATTTTTGAATATTGTCTATGTATTGCTATGGTACAAAACCTGGACCCCCTGGGGGAGGGCATTTTGGACCATGTGGCCATCATTTGAATAATCTTGGTAAAGGATCACTAGGCAAAGCTAAATACTAAATTTCAAGCATCTGAGCCAAGTGGTTCTGTAGAAGATTTTTGAATATTTTTCTATGTATTTCTATGGTACAAACCCAGGACCCCCTGTGGCGGGGCCATTTTTGACCCTGGCATCATCATTTGAACAAACTTGGTAAATGGCCACTAGGCAATGCATCAAACCAAATTTCAAGCATCTGCACTAAGGGGTTCAGGAGAAGATCTTTAAGTATAGTTTAATTTGGAACCCAAGACTCTCCACCCCAGGGCCATTTTGGATCTCAGGGCCACCATTTATATAAACTTTGTAGGAGTCCACCAGTCAATGCATCATACCAAATTTCAAGCATCTGAGCCAAGTGGTTCTGAAGAAAAATATTTCTGAATATTTTCTATGTATTTTTATGGTTCAAACCCAGGACCCCCTGGGGTGGGGCCATTTTGGACCCTGGGACCACCAACTGAACAAACTTGGTAAAGGACCACTAGGCAATGCTACATAACCAAATTTCAAGCATCTGAACCTTGCAGTTTTGAAGAAGAAGATTTTTCAATAATTTCTACGTATTTCTATGGTTCAAACCTGGGACTCCCTGCCCCAGGGCAATATTGGACCCTGGGGCCATCATTTGAACAAACTTGGTAAAGGACTACTAGGCAATGCTACATACCAAATTTCAAGCATCTGAGCCTTGCAGTTCTGAAGAAAAAGATTTTTGAATTTTTTCTATTTCTATGGTTCAAACCTGAGACTCCCTGCAGTGCCCCAGGGCCATTTTGGACCCTGGGGCCATCATTTGAACAAACTTGGTAGAGGACCACTATGCGATGCTACATACCAAATTTCAAGCATCTGAGCCAAGCAGTTCTGGAGAAGAAGATTTTTTCGAACCCAAACCCCCTGCCCCAGGGCCATTTTGGACCCTGGCGCCACCATTTGAACAGACTTGGTAGAGGTCCACTAGACAATGCTTCATACCAAATATGAAAGCCCTAGGCCTAGAGTTCCAGAGAAGATGTAATTTAAAGCAAATTGTTGACAACGCACGACAGACACTGACTGACCACAATAGCTCACCCTGAGCCTACGGCTCAGGTGAGCTAAAAACCAAGCTGAGCCATCATTAGGACAATTATGGTAACTATTTAAAGTCCAATTTTTAGATTTATTATGGTAGTTTTTGCTCACCCCTGACATATACTCCATAAAGATGGTAATCTCTTTAGGTTCCACACGTCCACCATAATACTGTACTATTCTCTCGTGCTGAAAGTTGCGTAACAATGCTAACTCATTCTCTAATGCCCTTGCTTCCTGAAAACAGAAAAGAAACAACCATCTATAATTCCAAATCTATATTCTAATGCTCAATTAAACTGGTTGAGAGGCAATGGAATAGGGCTTCTACACATTGATAAATCCCCTGAAAGGAGCATAGAACTATTTTCTTTGTGGCTACTATGGTACTCAACATAGCAGAAAATTTTAAGATAAAGATGGCTCAGTTATAGCTAAAAGAAACGGAATTTAATTTTGTGGTGTTTATTGAGGCTTAAATTCCAGGCCAGCAAATCACTCAAAACCTTAGCATAAAAGCCCCTTTATCTACAATCCACAAACACACACACAAAAATCATTCCTGCTGTATGTTGTACTATCCAAGTTACAGTATCAAATTTTTTATCTTCAGCAAGTTTTACCAACAATGGAACCCACCTTTGAGACTTCTGCGTTGACACCATCTAACTTGACTTGTTTGACAGCCAACTCCCGACCAGTCTCATGATCAAAACATAAATATACCACTCCAAATGCCCCACTCCCCAACTTAGGACCAATCTTCCAGTTCTCTGGGGCTCGTGGAGCTGTAAAGCAGAAATGAGAATCAATTCATAAACATGCGGCATCATGCAAGATGAATGCTTAAAATATCTCGAGACACTGAAGACTCCAGCCACTCTGGGAATCCATGCAGTCTAACAAGATCAGAGCCCTAGATAAGAGGGAGTATTTGGTGATAATTAGGGATAATTTTTGTTAACTCTGGATAAAAACATATGTTGTGACCCCTCATCTGAACTGTCTCATCGAGACAGTTCAGATGAGGGGTCACAACATATGGTTTCAGTGAGAAATAAAGAAAATTATCCCTCAATTATCATCAAATACCCCTCTTATCTAGTGCTCTGAAGATCCCTCATTTTCTGTCAGTAGATTCTTCAGGCTCCATACATGGTGTCTGTGAACAGAAAAGGATCTGAACAGACTGGCAAATATGCATGCTGGCCTGAGCCTTTCTGTTCACATATGCCATAAACATCCTTTTTGAGAAGGATTGTGGCTGAAATAACGCATGACAAAACTCAATTATCTCCCTTTGATAAGCTGACCTTGGTTTGAGCTATATTAGGTGTATGCTACCTCCAAGGGAGGTCACTTTTGTGCAGTTTCTGTCTCCTTTTTCACTGGGGGTTACTAGGGATTCATCTACCATGGAAGCACCTATTATTCTGTTTAAGTTGTCTCCCTTATGAAAATGACAACCAAACTATGGCAGCGTATGTAATAACTAGTAAACCCTCAAAGGCCACACAGATTCAATCCTTGATGACCCATTACATCGATATTTTATTCATCAATGAACGTAGACAGCCAGGGTTACTAAGAAATCCTGAGCCTATGAATTATTCCATCTCACCGGAACTTTGATTTATGACTCTATAATAGCACCCTGTACCTATAGCATCAAAAATAATTAGATCTGATCAATACCAGTGATATTTTAATCATGCCAGTCAGTTAACAGAATAAAAATTCCGCAGAACGATATGTCACATCTGCTTTGCAGCTTCACATAAAGAACCTCAATGAAAGCAACATTTTGATACAAAGTTTGTCAAAATCAATTCAGTAGTTCACGAGATATTGTCTGTTTCATATTTTTTGCCACTTTTAGTAATGGTGGATGTCGGCCATCTTGGATGGTCAATTTGCGAAAAAATTGGAATACCTTATGCAAGGATTGTTATAACACAAAGATGCTGCAAATTCATACAGAGGTTCTTGAGGGCTTTTTTTATATTTTTGCTGTTTTAGTAACAGCAGCCAACAGCCAAGTTGCGTAAAATTTGAAAGAACTTCATTTACTGATCATTCTTGATTAAATTTCACCAAAATCTGTTCAGCATTTCTTGAGATACTGGCATTTTGGCAAAATCTGATTTGTAAACAGAAAGTAGGTCATGGTTACCTAGTTCTGCTACAGATTTTTTTTCGTTTTTGATAATTTTAAAACCCAGGGCTTCACTAATGCTCCATGCAAAATTTCAGCAAAATATACTTTATAAAAGTGGTTCTGGAGAAAAAGTTTTTAATGTTTTTGCTATTTTTAGTAATGGCAGCCATCTTGGAGTCTCAGTCGGCCTGAATTTTACCATTCTGAAGCCCTGCTGTCTGATCATGCTGCATATGAAATTTGAGAACCATGGGTGCAGTGGTTTCAGAGAATGAGTCATTATAATGGACTTAAATGCTAAAGTTGACATAAATTGCGACTGGATGGATGGAAGAACAGACAGATGGATGGACAGACGAAAACCGGATACCTATAATGCACCTGCTTTAGCAAGGTCTTTTATGCACTCCATGCCAGTTTACTGTTTGGACTGGCATAGGGTTTGAAAAACAGACTGGTGTTGATCATACAAAGACTGCTGACACTCAGATCTGTTTATGTTCTTATGTATAGGATGGTTTACTAAATGGAAACACAGTGCACTTACATTTAGAGAAGGCAGGATTAAAACTAGGACTACTCTCGGAACTGTTACGTTTAAACATGCGGCCATCTGGCGAGTCTTCGGGGTCTGGAGGGTAACCACTACTACTACTACTTGTGCTGAGAGTCCCCTCAGACCCTCGGGACATAAACGACCGCAGCATATTTGAGTTTAATTCTGGACGTCTGTTCATGATGCTTGACCTTGGGAATGTCCGGTGACCTAAACAGATAACATTTAAACCTGAGTTTGGTAAAATTTTACAAAGAGGTTTCGATCTGACATAGTGGAAACTATTTTGCAAAATTTTGCCAAATTGTTAATATGAAATACAGCAAATTTTGTAAGGTGTATATATGTCTTACAAATCTTGTGTTTCAAATCTACAACATCAATTATTCAAAATTATATAATAAATATAAATTTAGTTGTATGCAATGTGAGTGATACAAATGTTATTGTAGTGAATATAATCAAAAGTACATATATAAAACAGCATCCTGCTTCAAAAAAAAAGTTTGTATAGGAAAATAACTTGCAAAATACTTCACATACTGCACTGTCTAATTTCTTGAAACACACAAATTTTACTTAGGTGAATGGGTCCACTTTCAAAAGAAGCAAGTCTCCTCTATGAGCAGATTCTTTCCTTTAAAAGCAGACACCCTTTTGAAGGGGATTGAATAAGCAGAGCCCTAGATAAGGTGGATTTTTGAAAATAATTCAGAAATAATATTTCTTATTTCTTAACAAAAACCTATGTTGTGACCGCTCATTAGAACCGCCTTGGCGAGATGATTCTAATGAGGGGTCTCAACATAGTTTATTATGGAGAAATATGGATAATTATCCCTAAATTATCCCCATTAGCCCTTCTTATCTGGAGCACTGAAAGAGTTACCTTCAACATCAGCAGAGTGAGTGCCTGTATCAAAGCCACGAGGGTAAGTTCCAAAATGACCTCGATTATCTAGAAATAAACAATAGAGAGAACATTTATTATAAATACATACCGGTAATGCTCATTTGTCTGACACTCTTTTGTAGTTTCATGTTGATACAATACTGTTCACTTTGTATAATCAATGCCTTGACCACTGCCGCCAAACCTAGCATAATAAAGGGACTGCCCTGTACTGCCTAAAGAGAACATGTAACTGCATTAAATTTTGACCTATTTAGTGCACATACCCCAACAATGTGCATTTCTAAGGCATATGATTATGAACAAATAAATTTACTGATTAATCCCTGTTTTGCTTGTTTACAACAGCTGAAAATGCTACAACATTTTTCAGTTATCATTTGCATAGTTTCTCCATCCTTCATAGACTATTAGCAGCTTTACTATGATGCTATAACATAACCAGTAACTTCTTTTTGTTGTGTTTTGTGTGTGTGTGTGTGTTTTCATATAAAATAAGTCTTTAAAATGTGTGTTTATTAAAAGATTCAATATGGTCTATAAATATTTACCATAGTCGTCTGAGAGTACACTTCGCCTTGAGTCTCGTCTGCGGATGGGGTAGGTATCACCACTGAAATAATAACAGCACCAAATGAACATGTTACCTTTTTCAGGCAAAGCTCAACGATCATGTCGGGACGGTCAGTTAACCTAACCACACTATTCCTGGGCAGGCTTACACCTCCTAAGCGGTTAACCAGCACTAAGTGCACTTACTTTCACCAGTAACTGACAACCACCCTTCTTGAATCAGCGGAAGGGAAAATGAAAGTAAGTGACTGGACCGAGTATCGAACCCAGGACCTCTGGCTTACAAGTCAGGCACCCTACCGACTGCGCTACGTGGCCCCGGCCTGTTGGAGCTGCTGTCCAGGAAAATTCATCAGATCAACACACTGCAGTAGGGTCAAGTCAGGTAAATTTAGACAGCAGGTAAATTCGGACTGTGCCTTTCTTTCCTTTATATGTCAGTTGTTTGGAGTTAAAACAAAATTAACTGGGCAAACAGTGAAAATCCTGATGAGACGGCTCATCCTGGATTTTCACTGTTTGCAATGGTATGTCCTAATTTACCCGCTATCGGAAGTAATCGGACTCAACCCTACCTGTTTTTGCTCAGTCTGTTATGATTCAACCCTTAAAGTACCAAAGCACAGACAACAATATCATTATGAGCCACCTCATCTGGATCTATGCTGTTTGCCAATTCAACTATTTTCACTTTTGGTGCTTTAAGCGTTAAATATTTCTGCACTGTCACCAATTATTGTAATTGTAATAAGGCCTAAATATGAACAGGCTAGTTTTCCAGGTCTGTGTCAAAGAGTCACTCCATGACAGAATGGCAAACAATATAAACTCCAATATGACTGCTCCCCTAAGGCACAGTGTCAGGATTTGCACTGTTTGCTCTTATATTTCTGACCTTATACACAGGGTATAAAGAAGTCCTCCAATTTTCGCTTCCTGCAGAGACTGTCTGTCATATTTGGCTTCCGCCTAGACTGTCCACTATCTCTTGCTTCCTGCTGAGACTTCTGTACATGATAAATGCCTTCCTGCAGAGACTGTCCGCGTGATGCTGCTTTCTGCCGAGGCTCTCCGCAGGAGGCAGAGTCACGCAGACAGTCTTGGCAGGAAGCCATTTTTCGAGGACGGTAGTCCCTGCAGGAAGCAAGAGATAGTGGACAGTCTAGGCGGAAGCCAAATATGACGGAAGTCTCTACAAGAAGCGAAAATTGGCGGACTAGTTTATACCCTGTGTTATATTCAGCGTCATTACTATTACTGTTCCCTCACATCAAAGAGAATTTTTCGCTCTGTCTGTTATGATGTAGTGGCAAAATATGCACAGTTTTATCGCATAAACTATGAAATAACCATCACATCAAACATTTGGCTATAAATGGATGCATAAACTTGCATTACTTCATACAAGCAATAACTATAAATCTTTTTTAAGGATCCTTTGAGCAACACTTTTTCATGAGTTCACTATCAGTTTGTTCTGTTAAAGGTTGTTTTTTTAACTGTTCTTTATATACTGTCATAAAACATTCTCCCACAACCCCTATACAAACAATTAATTAGCATATCTACTGGGACATCTTAACAAAAATCTTTAAGTTTGTACAAACATGATATAAAAAAATATAAGAGCAAGCAAATCTGTTGAATTTATATCCCCCGCCAAACTGGCTCTGATTTGTTTATAGCTTATTTCAAGTTTCATAAAATTAAAAATTTTGTTAACTGGTAATTTAGTACATACTTGAGGATTTTCAAATTAATTCAAGGCCAATAAATCATTCATAAATGAGGCTATCCTGACAAACCTGTGTGTGCATCAACACAGTTATCCCCATTCTAATGCACCCTTTAAGCACTTAGGGAAGAGTCTGATCAGACTGGGCGGATGCCCAGGCTGATCTGAGTCTGCGCAGGGCGCACAGCCACATTGTTGGTTTTCTCGTGTCACGGCTCATATGTTATTCAATCAGACGTCACATTATCTTAGTAAAACTATGTGCATTAAATTTAGTATTATTATGGTATTAGTTTGCAGTGGGTACTTACTGACTGCTCACGTAGCTGCTGTCGATAGAGGAAGCACTATTTGATAGAGAGCCTAGACCATTTCCAGTATACCCACCCTGAAACAGTGAAATTATAATCAATTAATACTCAATTGACAATGAGCCCAGTAACTCAGTGGGTTAAGCGCTGGCCTACTGATCTAGTCATCCTGAGTTCAAGTCCCACTGGAGAAGGAAATTTTTTCACCCATAAACAGGGTTCTGTTGCATACAGTCTTTCATTAACTCCCTCCCATCGTCCTGATATCACTGAAAACTGTTGAATAGGACGTAAAATTGCAAGTAACCCATCCATCTCAACTGACAGTACAGAACTCACAGCGCCGCTATGCAAGGGAGAAGGTACATGATAGGGTTTCTGCCAAAATGTTTGTTCCAGGATAAATGGAATAATTATGACTGGTTAAAAAGATAACATTCAATCTTTTTATGGTATATGGGTACACCTTCATGTTTTTTTTTGCCATTTTAAAGGGGAAAAACTTCTGTGGCTTCCTGCTAGCTTTCCTAGATGATGTAGCTCTTTCAAAATGGGTCTACTCTTAAAGAGAAGAATTTGCTCCTAGGAGGAGCAAATTCTTTCCTTTAAGAGTAGAGCCCTTTGAAAATGAATGAAAATATAAAAGTGACAAATTTGATTCCCTAAATGTGCATCCGTTCACCTTAAAGGCTGTTGAACTCCCTAAAAAAGATGTTTACGTTTTGTTTGCAAGATTTAACATATCATGCACCATTAACTGCACAGTGCTTTTAATCTGTTCGAAAAAGAAGTGATGGCATGATGTGATGAGACACCACCAGGCTCTCAGACCCTCCTGCGCACCTGCGCAGTAAGCTCTCAAACTGTCCTGTCTACCTGTGCAGTATGATCTGTCTTCACTGAGCAGTACAGATGTTTTGAGTTCCAAAGCTGTGTACAGAAACTGTAAACTCACTATCTGATTGATGCACAGACTGGTCCAAGTCACTGCTGATCATATGTGGTCTACGGCACTTATGCCGAGAGACGTTCGAAATTACGTTGTTATTACCGTAATGATGTATGATAATGGCAGGATGTGGTGTTGATTCACTGCCAACGGTGATGTTCAAACAAGTTCTAAATCGTTGCTGCTGCACATTTTGCACTACTGGGTGATTTATCATTGAAAACAGGATCATCCATATAATATCTGCATTAGCTGCAACTGCGTAATACTGTTTGTTGTAATGATGTTTAGGTGTATTGGGACACCACCATGTTTTTCTGACATTTTAACAAAGGGGATTTACTTTCATGACTTCGTGTTTGCATCCCCTTCCAAAATGCGGTCTACTCTTAGAGGAAAAAAATTGCTCCTAACAGAGCAAATTCTTTCCTTTAAGAGTTGACCCATTGAGAAGGGAGGCAAAAATGAAAATGACAGAGTTGCTTCCCCTGTAAGTGTACCCATTCATCTTAAAAATCAGATCTTAACCAGTTTCTGAAATTATCCTTGAAAGTTATAACTCAAACAAGTAAGTTCTAAAAAGTTAGATCCTGTGGAAGTAAGGAATACACCAAAAGAAACCAAAATACCATAATGTGTGTATATATTGGGACACCTGAAAAAATAAACTTTCCATTTGGGACAAATGGAAAATTTATTTTTTTAGGAGTCCCAATACTTAAGCACATTAGGGTGGCAAAGTCTGTTCATATGTGCAACATTGGCAAAACACCCTGGAACCAGCTTAAGCAGAACTCCATTTCCAAAATGACTCTAAACGACCTCAACACCAGCTGCAGTTAATATAAATAAGTTCTGAATAGTTGACTCTTTGTAAGCGAGGAATACACAAAAAGAAAAGGAAAACTGTAGACTTGGTTTGGGTAAGTCTGTTCATTAGCAGTCATGAAATGTGCAACACCAGACATGCCCTCTTGCTCTGGCTTAAGCAGAACTCTATTTTCAAACTAACTCCAAACTAACTTAATAGAACTGTTATAATGAAATATGGCGAGATTCTGTTAATTCTACTCCTGCAAAAACATTGCCTGCAGAAGCCCAAAATGGGCACATTGTCTGGGTCTACACTGCTCAGGCAATTCTGTTCCACTATTTAGAAGTCATTACAGTACTGTTATGGGGTCAGTGATAAGCTGTTGGATGTTAATTCATAAATCACTCAGTCACCCAGATTTGAAGCCTTTCTATTATTAATGTGAAATTGTTGGAATTTGAAAAGGTGTTTGATTAAATTACCTAATAATAACTATTATCAGTAAGAAATTCCCCATCTCTACATATATTTCAACAGTATCTCTTTTCCTGACATAAGAAAGAAATGATTTATAAATTTATAGAATAAATATGTTCAAATGGTAAAGAACAGTGATAATTTATGTTGCTGGATTTGTATCATTGCACAATAGATTTTGAAGTTACCTGAGCTGCGACTAGGTTTGTCCTAAAAAGGATGATTAAGGCTTATGCGAACAACAAAGGCGCAGACCAAGCTGCACACCTGCACAGTCTGATCAGAGCCTTTGCTATCTGCACTGACCATCAGTGTACCCTGGAGTCTACAATCAATAAATGATGACTCTAACAAGGCAGCATGGATTCACAGACTGGTTTTAGTCTAGACTGTTCAAAATATATTAAGAAACCTTTCTGCATGACACAGCTCACAAGTTTGTTATTTATAAAAGATGTGTAGGCGGCTGATGGCTGCTGTATTAGTAAACATGTAGCTAAAAATAGTAACACTCAGATATGACTGTCATGAATTTGACCCGAATATTTTTTGGCATATAATTATTTAAGGTCAAGTGAAATGATGCTTGGATATATAATATTTGTCAAAGATTTACCTTAGATAAACTGTTGACAGCTGAGAAAATAAATAGTAGAGTTTATGAGCTGGCTTACTGGGCAGAGATAGCTCTGGACTAATATGAAGGGCAGTCTGCAGGGCATAGTTTAAAACATGAAATGGAGTAGTAGGGAACGAAATGGACTAACTAGCAGGGGCAGTCTCTGCAACTGCACTCCACTGATTTGGGATGGCACTGTCACAGGAAAGAATTTGCTCCTGTGTGGGAGCAAATTCTTTCCTGTCACAGTACCATTCCAGGGTCTGGAAGCAAATTTCACCCAAATGGAATATATATTATCTCATCCATTCCATTCCATGTTTTAAATGTTGTATTTTTCAGCATGACAAACATTCCTAAGCAAACAATTTAGAGCTAGATCAGACCGCACTACAAAGCTTCAATCAGGAACTACAGTCTATGATACCTGCATGGACCAAGACTAAAATAATGCACATGGAAGCAGCAAAGACTCTGATCAGACTTCAAATACATGTGATCTTTTTCTGGCTGAAAAAGTCAACCTGGTAAAAATATTTCAGTCACGTCAATATATCAGTCATGCTGAGCCTCTGCCTCAAAATTGGTTGGTTGATTTGATGCTTAACGTCCACGGTAAACAACTAAGGTCATGTAAGGACGGTCAGTTAACCTAACCACACTATTCCTGGGCAGGCTTAGACCTCCTAAGCGGTTAACCAGTACTAAGTGCACATACTTTCGCCAGTAACTGACAACTGCCCTTCTTGAATCAGCGGAAGGAGAAACGAAAGTATGTGGCCAGACCGGGATTCGAACCCAGGACTTCTGACTTACGAGTCAGGTGCCCTACCGATTGCGCTACCCGGACCGGCGCCTCAAAATTGGTAGGACTTTCAGCTGACCTGAGATAAGAGACACTCAGGTCCTGCTACAGGCACTAGCTACTATCAGAATGGGTATGACTTGCGATTTTATGTCCATATCAATAGTATTTCAGTCATATCAGGACAATAGGTGGGTGATAATGAAAGGCTGTGTGCAATGGAACCCGTTTACGATTGAAAAGGTTCTCGCCTAGAGCAAGGCTCGAACCTGGGACCGCTAGATAAGCAGGCTAGTGCTTAACCTACTGAGGTACAGGGGCTCCTACCAAATTCACCTAAAACACTTATATCATAGGGTCATTTCTTGTTTATAAATTCAGCAGGTTAAAGATTAATGTCTCTGCAGCAATAGAAATGAATTGTAAGTACACAGATGCTCCTGCTTCATGGCCTATCCATAGATCTGTTTTCTCTTGTACCAAGACAACCACAAACCCAAGTCACTGGACAAACCCGCATATTACTTGAAATCTATGACCTGACCATGTCACTTGCCAAGTGGGCTTGGGGTTTGGTGGCGGAGTGGAATAATAACTAGAGCAAGTGAGCAGGTGCTCACGTATACCCCCGGCCAGCGCTACCGCCTAATGATACTAAACTTTAAACACTAACACAAATTTTGAAGTCAGTGCCCTTGTCTTTGGCCAGCAGCAGCACAACTAATCTGCTGCAAGCTAGAAGTAAACAGAATAACATATCGAAAGATTCCACTGATGTATTTCTGAAATATATGAAAACAGTAAATTGATGCAGCTGTTTAAGTATGTGACCATGACCTTATGTCAGCAGCAGCATCCAGATGAAACCATTGCAACCTTGAGGTAAACAATCACATATCAAAAGATCCTATTCAAGAAGATGGGGAAAATAAGCAAAGAATATGAATTTAACACAAAACCTTAACATGGACAAGCAAATTCGACGAATTTATGTCCCCCGCCTTGGAAACTAGGTCTCCACTGTATATACACTTAAGTGTTTGAGCTGGAAAAGCGGCTAAGTTAAAAATGTGAAAAAAGTAATAAAAAAATAATGTGAGGACTATATCCAAACCACATGCATATCTTCAGACCATGATCAAAATGCCTGTGAAGTTTCAAAGGAATTGGCATAAAACTGTAGGAGGAGTTGCACACACAAGGTACCAACTATCTATTCACTTTGATAGTAAAAATGTATGAAAAATGGCTAAGTTCAATTTGCGAAAAAAGTAATAAAAAATAATTTCAGGATTACATCCAAACCACATGCATATCTTCAGACAATGATCAAAACACCTGTGAAGTTTCAAAGGAATCGGCATAAAAATGTATGAGGAGTTGCGCACACAAGGTACCCACTGTCTAGTCACTATGATAGTAAAAACGCCTTAAAAATTACTAAGTTCAACTTGTGGAAAAAGTGACAAAAAAAATCTCAGGATTATGTCCAAACCACATGCGTATCTTCAGACCATGACCAAAACACCTGTGAAGTTTCAAAGGCATCGGCATAAAACTGTATGAGGAGTTGCGCACACAAGGTACCTACTATCTAGTCACTATGATAGTAAAAACGCCTAAAAAATTACTAAGTTCAACTTGTGGAAAAAGTGACAAAAAATAATCTCAGGAATATATCCAAACCACATGCGTATCTTCAGACCATGACCAAAACACCTGTGAAGTTTCAAAGGCATCAGCATAAAACTGTTGGAGGAGTTGCGCACACAAGGTACCCACTATCTAGTCACTTTGATAGTAAAAATGCCTAAAAAATTACTAAGTTCAACTTGTGGAAAAAGTGACAAAAAATAATCTCAGGATTATATCCAAACCACATGCGTATCTTCAGACCATGACAAAAACATCTGTAAAGTTTCGAAAGAATCGGCATAAAACTGTAGGAGGAGTTGCGCACACAAGGTACCTACTACATTAGGGGGACGGAAGGACGGAAATAAGGACGGACGGACGGAAGGATGGATGGACGGAAGGACGGACGGACGGAAGGACGGAAGGATGGAATGCCGAAAACTATGTCCCTCCGCTTTTCTTCGAAAAGGCGGGGGACAAAAAGCATGTCTGTGACCTTGATCTTCAGTCAAGGCATGTGTGGGGAAAGTATAGAATAAGTTTTTAGACCAGCACCTATCATCATACCAAATATAAACCAAACCCAACAAAGGATTTGTATGATATGAGATCATAAAACCTTTAACACAAAAATAGCTGAAAATGTACATGTAAATGTCCATGACTTTGCCCTCTAGGTCACAGGCATGTGTAAGATGGTACAAAATAAAACTTTGGAGATATTATCCAAACTGAAAAAAGTGTTTGGATGATATAGGATCTTAAAAACCTTAACACAAAACTTTAACATGAAAAGTCCAAGTCTGTGACCTTGACCTCTAGGTCACAGGCATGGATGGAGATGGTACTGAATAAAACTTTGGACCATCATCTATCATCATGCCGAACAGCAACCCAACTCAACAAAGAGTTTCAACTATATAGAGATCTCAAAAACTTTAACGCAAAACTTTAACATGAAAAGTTCAAGTCCATGACCTTGACCTGTAGGTCACATACATTGGTTGGGGTGGTACAGAATAAATGTCTGGACCATTATCTATCATCGTGCCAAATATAAACCCAACCTAACATACGGTTTGGATAATATAAGATCTCAAAAAACTTTCACACAAAACTTTAACACAAATGTTCACTCGCGGACGGACAGATGGGCGGACGGGCGGATGGACAGACAGACGAACGGAATCGGACAAACGCTATATACCCCAGGCATATATGGATGATATAGGATCTTAAAAACTTTAACACAAAACTTTAACATGAAAAGTCCAAGTCTGTGACCTTGACCTCTAGGTCACAGGCATGGATGGAGATGGTACTGAATAAAACTTTGGACCATCATCTATCATCATGCCGAACAGCAACCCAACTCAACAAAGAGTTTCAACTATATAGAGATCTCAAAAACTTTAACGCAAAACTTTAACATGAAAAGTTCATGACCTTGACCTGTAGGTCACATACATTGGTTGGGGTGGTACAGAATAAAAGTCTGGACAATTATCTATCATCATACCAAATATAAACCCAACCTAACATACGATTTGGATAATATAAGATCTCAAAAAACTTTCACGCAAAACTTTAACGCAAATGTTAACTCGCGGACGGACAGACGGACGGACAGACAGACGAACGGACAAATGGAATCGGACGAACGCTATATACCCCCCGGCATATATGCCGGGGGGTATAATTATAATAGATGGTTGAGGTATCCCAATATTTAGCATACTTACAGAAGCAAATAGTAAACCTTGACATTAAGTGTACCATTTACAGGTCATAAATTAAACAACTGACACAGGCGCAGATCAAAATCCCATAAATAGTCGTCTTTTGTCTAATTTAAGAGAGTACATATGTGAAAGCTGTCATTTGTTTTAAAAGCCTCATTTCTATTTTTGCATTTCTTTTTATGGTTTTATTTTTTTTTTATTTATTTTTTTTTTAATCAGCATGTAAGGCCAGATCATGGCGTAATAAATTGAAAACATGAATAGAAGTTTTACCGTCATCTTTGACCCTTAAAGCGACAAAAAGATGACAAAAAATTTACGTCTGCAAAATTGCAAATAAAAGATTTTGTCCTGGCTGCATCATATTGAGATTTCAAAGACTAGATGGCAAACAAAGTAGATCCAGATGAGGTGGCTCATTATGAACTACCTCATCCAGAACTACCCTGTTTGCAAATTCAACTACATTAATTCCTTGCTTTACCTGATCCACGCTGGTCTGGCATTCAACACAGGCAACGAGGCAACATACCATAAAACACGATAGTTTTCGCATACTTCTTACATTAAGTTCAAACTGTCATTCTTACGGACCCGGCATTTTGTTAGACCTCTTAGTCAGACCAGATTTTCGAAGAAATTCCGTCTAGTATAAATGCAGTGCTTGAATAAGGTTTTTCACCAATTCGTTGGCTGGTCGTTGTAGCCAAAAAATTGTTTTCAAGCATTTTTTGAATATGCATATCAATTCAGTAAAATTTTTGAGTCCTATTTCAAGAGTAGGGGGTCGGATGGTCCGTGAGACTATACTTCTGAAACAAACTTATCCTGATGAGCAGAACAAGCAGGTTCCTTGTACGTTGTCTCCGTTGCCTGTGTTGAATGCCAGACCAGTGTGTGATCTAAGAGTTATAGTGAATGCATACACTTTCAGAGCTCTAGATAAGAGGGAGTATTTGGTGATAATTAGGGATAATTTTTGTTAATTCTGCATAAAAACATATGTTGTGACCCCTCATCTGAACCGTCTCGACGAGACGGTTCAGATGAGGGGTCACAACATATGGTTTCAATGAGAAATAAGAAAAATTATCCTTAATTATCATCAAATACTCCCCCTTATCTAGAGCTCTGCACTTTCATGCAATGCAACTCTGCCATTTCCATGTTTCCTCCGACAGCAGTACTACAGACAAGAAAGGGTAACAGGGATGACTAGGGGATAATTTTCCTTATTTTTCTATAAAAGCATATGTTGTGACCCCACAACATATGTTTTTGTTGAGAAAGAAGCAAAATTATCTCAAGAGTTATTCTCAAAATCCCATCTTATCTGGAGCTCTGTAATAGTTGATAAAAGCCCTTTTGAGTTAGGGCTTGCTGTCACTAACCTCTATTCCATGAATCAGGGAACTGCAAGGTTTCCAAATTGAATGTTTTACACTAACTTACTGGTTCTGGTATGAATTCTCCTTCACTATTAACAGAGCTAGTGGAAACACTGTGCTTGTATTGTCTGTCATGATTCAATGGAGCAGGCAGGGAACCAGGTGGTGGACTTGGGGAATCTCGATTCTATAAATAGACACAATAAAATTCATAGCAAAAAGCATTTTTCTACGTATTTTACAAGATAAAGCAGAGGTACTGGTAAAAGTTCTACATATACCTAATACATCTGATCAATGCCAGTCAAGATAAGTCATCCAAGTCCATTTTCAGAACAATCTTTATATGTTCCATACTAATCTGATGTTTGAACTGGTATAAAGCATATAAAAGATAGTTCTTAGTATGGACTGGTAATGATCATATCAGGACTAGTAAGGACTTGATCTGCTTAGATACCTGTTTACATTAAATGAGATGCTATATGACAAAACCAACTAAGTGGCATGTGCGCCCAGCAAAGACTCAGAGTCTTTGCTGTGTGCTTATAAAGAGTAGCTAAAGGTCTAAGCTACCTCCATGCCAACAGCGAAGGCTCTGATCAAACTGGGTGGCTGCCCAGGCTGATTTGAGTCTTTGCTGGGAGCACGTACCACTTTGTTGCTGCCCAGGCTGATTTGTGTCTTCACTGGGAGCACATACCACTTTGTTGCTGCCCAGGCTGATTTGAGTCTTCGCTGGGAGTACATACCACTTTGTTGGTTTTATCTTGTCGCAGCTCAAATGTATTGGGCTATGTCCAACAACTGTAAGTTTACTCAGTGGTTTGTCATGAACCTAACAGCCCAAAGTTTTTTTTTTTTTTTTTTTTGTCCTCTTTCTAGGCATGTAACTGAGCCTGCTGATTTGAGACAGAACTAGATGGCACACAGGAATTATCCTAATTTTTTGTCAATTTTTGGACAAAGCACCCTTTTTCTTGCATAGCAGAATTTTCGGTGGTTTTAACTGGTGCTGGCACATCTAATCTCATATCCCTTATCCAGCCCTTGGGCTTACCAACTTCTCTTGAGTTACAAATGGTCGGAAATGTAATAAAAATAGTTCTGAGGTAATATCGGAGGCATCTGACATGATATCGTTACTGGTTGGGAAATGCTCTCCCAGTCTCGTTTGAACATCATCTTGGGTTGGTTGTTGCTGTGTATATTGCAATACAGAAGGAATCAGGTCTTAGACCTATAATGACAAAGTAATTCAGTTAATACCGTCAAACACCATTAGCATCTTATTCTGCAGCGGTCAACTTCAATTAACACTGGCTATTCTGCCAATGTCAACTTGTTTAACGACAGCAAGCTACTCCCTGGTGTTAAAACTTAAAGTGCCAAAAATGAAAATAGTTTAATTTGCAATCAGTGAAGGTCCAAATGAGGCAATTCATAATGTGCTGCTTCATCCAGATCTTTGCCCTCTAGTCTTTGAATTCTCCACATAATATAGCTTAGATGGAATTTTGCAATAAACTTTGATTGGCGCTTTAAGGATTAAACCAAGTTGGCAACCACACAATACTATATTTGTTGATAACTGACAATGTTTGACAATCTTTACTGATTTGCCTATATTTGCAGATATAGACTGGTACAATACTTACGTGAGATTTATATGTGTTCACTGAGGCACTTTGGCTTTGAGCATTTGGCACAGGACGATCATTTGGATGAGTTAAAAATAATCTTAGACTAGTAATTTTCTCGTTCTTTTCTACAAGTTGAATAGCTGATACCAGCTCAGCTTGACATGTGATAGGAACATACATCTGAAATAATCAGAGCTCTAGATAAGAGGGGTATTTGATGATAATTGAGGGATAATTTTTTTTATTTCTCATTGAAACCATATCTTGTGACCCCTCATCTGAACCGTCTCGTCGAGACGGTTCAGATGAGTGGTCACAATATATGTTTTTATGTAGAAATAACAAAAATTATCCTTAATTATCTTCAAATACTCCCTCTTATCTAGAGCTCTGAAATAATATAAAACTTTGATTTATATTATATACTATAAACAAGAAATTAAAATTTTAGAAACAAACAAGTGGATTTCTGTGTCATGCCTCAGCATGGTCACACCACACAAGAACGGCACAGAAGGCAGTGTGTCACAGAAGGCAGTGTGTCACAGAAGGCAGTGTGTCACAGAAGGCAGTGTGTCACAGAAGGCAGTGTGTTACAGATCTAAACCAGAAAACTTCAAAGTTTATGCTGCCAGTGCCACTGCTGGAAAAGTAAAACCTATGTTTTGCTTCCACTGGCTCCCATAATTTGGGTTCTTAATAAATAAAAGACATTATTAATACACCGATGATTGGACCACTTTAAGTAAAGGCAGTGACTTAAAATACAAAGGAGTATTAGATAATAACTGGAAGATGTTGTGACCCATCATTTGAACCGCTTCGAGAAGATAGTCTGAATGACGGATGAGCCATACTTTTTGAATGACGGGTGAGGACATACGTTCTGATGCAGATTTAATAGAAATTATCCCTAATTATCACCAAATACTACCTCTTGTCTGGAGCCACACTACAGACAGACAGATGTATGTACGAACAGCGGTGATACTATATGCCCCCCCCAACCCCCCCCCCACCCCCCACCCCCCATTAAAAATGGTGGGGGCATTACAACAGCTCCAAATATCTAAAGCTTTATCTATAATTCACATCTATATACAGCTAAACCTGTCTTAAATTGTTACTCGATTAAGGGTTCACCTGTCTTTAGCAGCCATCTCTTTGCTGTCCCTTGAACCATAATACAGCTCAAATAAACCAGCATTAAGGGATCATGTGAATTGTGTTAAGCAACAGTTTTTATGTGTTCCTTTAGGTGACAGTTTTGACTACTTGCAATAGATATACCAAATAAGACAAACTTCAAATAAGGGACTATTGTGGCAGTACATTATCTGATATTGGGTGAATTATGTTCAGTTACCTCCCCATTTGCTTGTGTGAAGAACATGTTGAGAGGATAGGAGTACATTTCTTCAATTTTCTTCTGAAGTTGTTCATACGTGACTGGTCGCTGCATGTGTATACTCCTGCAACAATAAACAAAATATTTTGTAGGATTGTGTCATAAAAGAGCAAAATTGAGCCACGACACAAAACTACTGTAAAACACTTATATTTGGCGGTCATTTTATTTTGGCGATATTGGCGGAAAAGAAGAAAACCACCAAATTAAAATGCCGCCAATTTAATCTTAATCAACGTTCATTCCCTCCACCCACAAAAATATCATAGCAATACACAAGAAAAATTGAAGATCTCAAACAAACACATTGGGGAAATGGAGTGTGAAAATGCTTATTAAACATGCCATGCTGTTTAGAATCCAAGTCAGAAGCAACACAAAGTCTCTTAAGTATAATCAGTTTTATTTACACTATGAAATGCGTAACAATCTACTTTTCTGCAATACGGACGATACGGACTCAGTTTGACCATTCGACTACAGCAGCAAACACGGACTGATTATTATTGTTATTTATTTATTTATTTTCGGAAATCACAGATCCGCCAAAATAAAAACCTGTCAATATGTCCATTTATAAAAACCGCCAAATTTTGCTGCCACCAAAATATAATTGTTTTACAGTAACAAAGTGGTATGTGCCCAAGCGAAGACTCAGATCAGTCTGGGCATCTGTATAAAGTACCTAAAGGTCTAGGCTACCTCCATGCCAACAGATGCTCAGGTTGATCTGAGTCTTTGACTGGCACACATTCCATTTGTTGGTTTTGTCCTGTCATGGCTCATGGTTATTTAATGCCCAAATCTGATAAAAAAATTACCAGATTACCATTTATATGACTTACGAATTGCAACACGCTCTCCCCCCCCCCCCCCCCCCACTTCCCCCTCCCCCACCCCCAGGAATTTATTGGAAGAAAAATGCTAAGTTTTAAGAATGTTTCACACGTTCTATGATGAAAATCCTCGCCTGAAGAAACCTAATATTCAGCAAGTTTCAATCTTATTTTTGGTTACAATAGTTACCCTTGCAACATTTTCTCCCATTAACATAATAAACTTACATTAATATGCGGTACTGTGTCCAAAATTTGGTGACCACAGAACAAACAGTGCAGTCCCTGATCAGACTGCTCCAATGAAGCAGTCTGATCTGGTTCTACTCTGTTTGCTCAGACGTTTGTGTCGCAGCATCAAGAGTCACTATGGTAGGTGATAAATATATATTTTTTACTTAACCATTCAAAACCCATTTCATTATAAATCATTTGTACATAAAACCTATCATCGACAAATATCAAAATTAATGATCCAATAACCCTCAGAAATGCTACAAATGTCATTATGTAAAAAGAACTTCATTACAATAATTCACACAAAGTTGAAATTGACTTTTCAATTTATACTTCATATCAAAATAAAAATATTCAACTTAAATAGTCAAGTAAAATTTTCATGCCGAAGTAGCAGTAATGATTAGGATTTACAGGGATCAAGCTAGAGATCAGAGCTCTAGATAAGAGGGGTATTGGATGATAATTGAGGGATAATTGTCTTTATTTCTCATTGAAACCATATGTTGTGACCCCTCATCTGAACCGTCGAGACGGTTCAGACGAGCGACGAGACGGTTCAGATGAGGGGTCACAACATATGTTTTTACCCAGAATTGAAAATTTTTATCCCTAATTATCACCAAATACTCCCTCTTATCTAGGGCTCTACCCATTTTTCAACATTGTCTATATATTCTATACATTTAAACTTCTCCTTCAGTGCAAAACAAGGAGATTCTGGTCCTGCAAGGAGACTATTTCTCTCCCTAGTCTCCCTCTAGCTTCATCTCTGGATTTAAAGTGCTTAAAATGAAAACAGCATAAATCCAGATGAGCTGGAATGATCCTCAATTTCACCCTGGAGAGTCAGTTCGACTGCAAAAGTGGGGTACTATTATGCAGGATTTTCGTACATGTCCTGTCAACATGCCAATCTGTCGACAAGTCAATCAATTATCGTTCATGCAAAAGTGGCTGCTGACAACTGGCAGCAGCATCAGCTCAGGTGACAGCTATTAACAATACTGTTATGTATGCTGTCGACCGAATTCTTCAACAGCCAATAGTACAGTTCTGACAGTACCAAAGATCTAGATACATTCTATAAAACGAATCTAGAGTTTTGGGACTGTTTTGGTAAAACACTATGCATCTTACAGTGGAATTACACAAAACTGGTTTCATTCTGGAGGGGGACACTTAACTCTTTAAGCATCAAAAAGCAGACGACAAAATTTACGTCTGCAAAAATTTAAACAAGAGTTGTCAGAAGACAACAAAGCGCGCCTAATGGGTGCCCGACTCAAAACATTGTTAACATAATTAACCAGGGGTGAATGTGGTAGCTAGTGCACAAATGAAGTTTGCATCAGAAGCTAGACTAAGTCAGTTGTTCCCTTTGGCATACAGGGCCGACTTGTATGCCACTATCTGGACACTGTGCGGACATTGAGGGTCGGGTCCTTGTGCACCAGACGGAGAGATACCAACTCAGTCTAACTTATAATGCCTCATGGTGACAAAGGGTGGTTCCTAGTATGGGTTTTCACACCACCTTTACCCAGTACTAAGTCGGTCTTATGACACCTCCTTACCCTTTGCAGACTTCTCATGTTTCCTTTGGTCCCATCCCATAACCTCAACCCTAGCCTGAACCAGTTGTCAAAGCCTGGTCTCGGGTAAGTATCATACTGCATTTAAACTTTGTAGCATAAAAGGTATCGAAGTTATGAGCTCGAAGAGAAATGCATAGTCATATTGCATACTTATTAAATAGTGCTAAAGGTATAAGGAAAAAATCACTCAACCATGAATAAAGGTCAAGGACACAAAAGTCTGCATGGATGCTTTGCTGCTGCTGCAACCCAATGCTCCAGGGAAGGTCCTGACCAAATAGGAAGCAGGTACCCAGAATGAGTTTGGAGGTACGAGCCTTAAACTTTAACATCAAGATCATCCTAGATATTGACCTCTTGCCCCACCCTGGACAAGGATTCTTACTCATACTTGTGGATATGATGATGGGTGGATGAAAGGGGAGGGGTAGGTGGGTGTCATAGTGATCTATAAATAGTATGCGGTCATTCGCAATGTCAGACTGATCCACTATGCCAGGTATAATGTTAATTCATCAAATAGTGCTAGAGATAGAAGGCAAAATCAGTAGACCGTGAATAAAGGTCATGGACACAGGAGTCGGCATGGAAGCTTTGCTGCTGCTGCAATTATAGGGAAATGATATTTGACCAAGTATCAAGTCTCTTGTGTCAAAGGTACCATGAAAACTAAAAAAAATTCCTTAAAAACAGTGCCAAACAGCAAAGTCAGTCAACCGTGACATATAGGTCAAGGACACACAATTGTGTGATGCTGCTGCTGCAGTCATATGGATGTATATATGTACCCAGTATGATGACTGTAGCTACTGTAGTTTGTAAGATACAGAGCTAAACATCGAGTTAAACGCAAAAGTTAACATTGGCTTAACCTGTCACGGACGCCGACGAGGACGCTGACGCGAACGTAGACGCTAACACTAACGGATACTCGGACTACGACGCCGGGGGTATCGCATAAGCTCTCCTTTGCTTCACAAAGGCGCGCTAAAAATGCCTTGTCCAAGACATTTCATATTGAGCATTCAAAGACTAGAGGGCAAACAGTGTAGATCTAGATGAGGTGGCTTATGATGAGCCGCCTCATCAGGATCTATGCTGTTTGCAAATTTTGCTAATTTCGTCACTGGGGCTTAAGAGTTAAGCTAATAAACAGGGTAATCAGCCAAACCAATACAAGCATACTGAATTTCAAGATATGAGCTGATGGTTTGACTGTTGTCATAATGTTCTGCTCTCATCAAAGGTGAACCTAATATGAAGGATGTATCTAGGATACAATAGATTGTATATCCAATGTCTCTGATAACAGGTCTCCCATGGTTATATACAGAGCTATCTTATAGCCATTAGATAACAATGATGAAGCAAATATTTCATGTATCCTTCTACATTGGTTCATTCATGAGAAGAACTTACTAACAGGGTTTATACCACCCTTACCAGAAAACGCAAACTTTCACACGAGATATGTCATAATGAGCAAAGTGTACACTGATGAGATTGCTATGAAATAGTTACAAAAGGGTTTGTCCACCTGTAAGGGAGATAATCCACTTGCTAAAGCTCAAAGATTACCTCAATTTACAGGCGGACAAACCATGGTATAACTACATGTATTACTTCTTGACATTGGTCACCATGACCTACATCTGCCTTGTAGCATTACAGAAAAGTAGTCAGGATGCTTCCGACCATGTTAGGTCAAAACCTGTTCAGTTGTTCATGGAGACTGAAGTCGATATGTAGGCCAGCATGTTCTGCCGTAATGACCCCAAAATTTCAGACACAATTATTGTTTGAAAATTCTTAGAAAGTGGATTTTACACAAGTTAATGCATCCAAATGATGTTTAGTGAATGGCAAACATTGTAGACCCTGATCAAACTGCTCCTTTAGGAGCAGTTTGATCAGAGCCTACAATGTTTGCTCAGCCCTTCTGTCTGAATATTTAGGGTCATTACGGTAAACAATGAACAAGACCACATAACAGAAAGAGCTTAAAGTCAGGACCATTCTGAACAAGTCTGATCAAAATCTGTTCAGTGGTTCTCTAGACGATGACATTTGAACAAAAACACAGTAGGTCACAATGACCCAAGAAACTACACATTTTGATTATTATTAACTTTTAACATCATGCACAATCAAAACTATAAGAGCTGCTGAAATCAGGACGAATCACTGGAAATGTCAAAATCTTATATTCTAAACCATACTTTAAATTTTTGCAAAGTAATTAAAGCAGTTTAGTTCATTTATCATCATTGAGTCTAAACCCACCAGACAGCAGGGGGATGGATGATTTACAGACAAATAATTTACTTTAATTATTATGATTTAAGATGATAAATTATGTACGAAATCCTTGGTGCAAGTTTGTGAGCACGTTTTAGTATATTGACTCGAGTTTTACCAATCTTCATTTTACAAATTAAAATCTCACTTTCAACATCTGTGTGATGATGTCAGTCAGCAGAGCAAAAATTCCTTTCTAGCAGAATTTTAGCACTGACCACTAGCTTTACCACCCAATGAATTTAGAAAATTCAAACTTTATTTGTTGGTCATTTCTGTGCATTTTTTATGAATATTTAGCCTATCAACTTATTTATTTACCATATTTTTTTCAGTAATAAGATGTTTTTTTTCCTTTCCAAAACAATCTCAAATATGTTATGAAAGAGTATTCTGCCATAAATTTAAATAGCCGCAGTTTGACTGCACAATAATCAATGGTTACTAGTAGTAGTAGTATTTCAATTATCATATCCACCTTGCCCCCCCCCCCCCCCCCCCCCCCCCCTCAGCTGAACGAATCCATAGCCGCACTAACGGGGCGCCGAGCGTCCGTCCATTCAATGGTTACTTCAGCCTATCAACTTATTTATTTACCATATTTTTTCAGTTATGAAATGTTATTTTTCCACCTTCCAAAACAATTCCAAAGATCTAGATCCATCTGAAAACAATCTCAAAGATCTAGATCCATCTTGTAAGATGGATCTAGATCTTTGGGACTGTTTTGGAAGAAAAACCTCTATTTAATGGCTGAATTAAACTACAGCAAGTGAGCAGGGGCTCACGTATACCCCCGGCCAGTGCCACCGACTAATGATACTAAACTTCCAACTCAAAAATTTAACATATATAAGATACAAACTTTAAAGTCTGTGACCTTCTCCTTTGGTCAGCAGCAGCATACAGAGAATGTCAACTAATATGCTGCAGCCTAAAAAGGAACCTAGTAATATAGCGAAAGGTTCCACTGAAGGATATCTGAAGAAACACTATAAAGCAATATACACTGATGTAACTGTTTAAGTATGTGACCTTGACCTTATGTCAACAGCAGCACCCAAATGATGTAAATTGTAGCAACCTAAAGATAAACAACTTCACATATCAAAGCATCCTATTAAAGAAGATGGGAAAAATAAGCAAAGAATACAAACTTAACACAAAACTCTAACATGAAAAAGCATATAAGCTTGTGACCTTGACGTTAAGTCAAGGCATGTGTGTGGATGTAAAAGAATACAATTTTAGACTAACACCTACTAGCATACCAAATATTAACCAAATCCAACAAAGGATTTGGATGATATGAGATCTCAAAACCTTTAACACATAACATATATGAATACGTCTAAGTCTGTGACCTTGACCTCTAAGTCACAGGCACAAGTAAAGATGATACAAAAACTAGAAGGTTGTCCAGGGACAACTGGTCGAGCCTGCTGTTTGCTATAGTGGCCTATAAGCATGTCAAGACTAAGTAACTGCTTCACTCTAGAAAGAAGCCAAAGATCATCATGTTTAGCCAGCATTTTCTATTTTTTTCTTCAAATTTTTACAAAGGAAAATAAGTAGAAGTGATAACCCAAACAAGCTCAATTTATGACAATTACAATATCTGACCTTCAAGTGTGACCTTGACCTTGGACCTACCCAAACACATATGTCACTTGACACTTCCATTCATCAAGAAGAA
>OZ022514.1:23010209-23030260 GCA_963989385.1 Ctena decussata | reverse complement strand
CCTTGAAACATGTTATGTAGCACTAAAAGCCAATGACCTTGAAACATGGTATGTAGCACTGGGGACTGGAGCCCATCATAGTTAGTTCAAACCACAGGAACTTGAAGTTTTAGCTTAGAAACATTTCTAAACCTTGTCATCCAAGTGTCCCAAACAACACTGTACAATAATAAATGAGATATAGTCTTTCCGATTTTTGACATTTTGAAGTAGTTCATGGTCTAAACTTCAAGCGCCTGTGGTTCAAACGATGACACTGCATTGACCTTGGCATAGATTGTGTCAAGGTCAGTTTTTGTATGTGATGCATTTATATGGGGAAATGCTTAGACATTTCTCAGAAACTAAACTATGATATTTGATACCAGTATATGTGGTTAACTAAATGAGCAGAAAAGACATTCATTATGTTGCTAAAGATCAAGGTCATTCCTTGACCTTTGTTCAAGTTCGCTGAAATTCTGTCCCCCCCCCCCCCCCCCCCCCCCCCCCCCCCCCCCCCCCCCCAACATTTTCAAGCATCTTCTCCTCTGAAGCCACTGGGCCGATTTAGGCCATATTTCATGTGGAGCTTCCCTGGGTTAGGAGAATGAAGGTTATGTTCAGATGCTGTTGGTCATATAACCAAGATGACGGTCATTCCCATATATTATTATGTCCCTTTAGGGTCGGGAGACATATTGTTTTTGCCCGGGCGTCTGTCCGTCTGTCACAAATCGTGTCCGTTCTATAACTTGAAAACCGCTCAAGCTATATTCGCCAAACTTCATATAAATATCAATCAACATGAGACGAACGTGCAGAGTGCAAGAATGGTAACTCTGGCGTTTATACTTTTTGAGTTATTTCCCTTGGAACTTAGTCCATCACAATATTGTGTTTCAATTGTGTCCGCTCTATAACTTGAAAACCGCTCAAGCTATATTCGCGAAACTTCATATAAATATCAATCAACATGAGGCGATGTGCAGAGTGCACAAATGGTAACTCTGGCATTTATACTTTTGCCGATTTAGGCCATATTTCATGTGGAGCTTCCCTGGGTTAGGAGAATGAAGGTTATGTTCAGATGCTGTTGGTCATATAACCAAGATGACGGTCATTCCCATATATTATTATGTCCCTTTAGGGTCGGGAGACATATTGTTTTTGCCCGGGCGTCTGTCCGTCTGTCACAAATCGTATCCGTTCTATAACTTGAAAACCTCTCAAGCTATATTCGCCAAACTTCATATAAATTTCAATCAACATGAGACGAACGTGCAGAGTGCAAGAATAGTAACTCCGGCATTTATACTTTTTGAGTTATTTCCCTTGGAACTTAGTCCATCACAATATTGTGTTTCAATTGTGTCCGCTCTATAACTTGAAAACTGCTGAAGCTTTATTCACGAAACTTCATACAAATATCAATCAACATGAGGCGATGTGCAGAGTGCACAAATGGTAACTCTGGCATTTATACTTTTTGAGTTATTTCCCTTGGAACTTTGTCCATCACAAAATTGCGTCTCAGTCGAGTCCGTCTATAACTTTAAAACCATTCAAGCTATATTCATGAAAGGTCATACAAATATCAATCAACATCAGACGACGTGCAGAATGCAAGAACCATAACTTTAGCATTTATACTATTTGAGTTATTTCCCTTAGAACTTTGTCAGTCACAAAATCATGTCTCAGTCGTGTCTGCTCTATAACTTGAAAACCATTCAAACTATATTCACGAAACTTCATACAAATATCAATCAACATTAGAAGAATTGCATAGTGCAAGAACCATAACTCTTGCATTTATACTTCTTGAGTTATTTCCCTTGGACCTTTGTCAGTCACTAAATCGTGTCTCAATCGCTTTATTACTTGAAAGCCGGACAAACTATATTCATGAAACTTCATACAAATGTCAGTCAACACTAGACAACCTGCAGAGCACAGCATTTATACTATTTGAGTTATTTCCCTTGGAACTGTGTCATTCACAAAATCGTGTCTCAATCGTCTAAGCTCTATAACTTGAAAACCATTTAAGCTATATTCATGAAACTTCATACAAATATCAGTCAACATATAAATAGACGACGTGCAGAGCACTGTAACTCTTGCATTTATATTTTTTGACAGAAACTAAATATGAATATCAGTCAACATTACATGACATGCAGAGCATAACAACTATAACTCTTGCATTTATACTTTTTACTTATTATGAATCCCTGCTTCAGGGTAGGGAAACATATTGTTTTTCCCTTGGCGTCTTAATGACTGATCCTTTTGACATCAAAAAGGGGGGAGACATCTGTTTTTTCGTAGAAAAACAATTCTAGTTAAAACCCTTTAAAAATATTCTTCTCCTGAACCCAAAGGCAATCTACCTTGACATGTTTTGTGCAGCATCAGGGACATTGGCCCTACAAAGTTTGTTCAAATGATGACCTGCATTGACGACCTAATTCATGGCAAGATCTACTTCGGTACATTATGCTTTTATATGGAAATGGGTTTCTCAGAAACTATTTCACCCTAAGGAATAATATTTGGTAAATATGGTTGACTAAATGCTCAGATGAAGACATTATGATGTTAAAGGTCAAGATCATTTTTTGACCTTTGTCCAGGGTCACTGAGATTCTGTTGCCAGTCATTTTCAGCATTTTCAAACATCTTCTTTGACGCAACTGGGCAGATTGCAGCTGTACTTTCATCTCACCTGAGCCATAGGCTCAGGATGAGCTATTGTGGTTACCCAGTGTCCCTCGTATTTGGTATTAAGCATTGTCTAGTGGACCTCTACCAAGTTTGTTCAAATGGTGGCCCCAGGGTCCAAAATGGCCCTGGGGCAGGGGGTCTTGGGTTCGAAACTAAAATATACATAAAACTTCTTCTTCAGAACTGCTTGGCTCAGATGCTTGAAATTTGGTATGTAGCATTTCATAGTCTTTCTCTACGAAGTTTGTTCAAATGGTGGCCCCAGGGTCCAAAATGGCCTTGTATAGCAGGGAGTATCAGGTTTGAACCATAGAAATACATAGAAAAGTATTCAAATATCTTCTTCTTCAGAACCACTTGGCTCAGATGCTTGAAATTTAGTATGTAGCATTGCCTAGTGGTCCTTTACCAAGTTTGTTCAAATGATGGCCCCAGGGTCCATAATGGCCCCGAACAGGGGGTCCTTGGTTTGAACCATAGAAATACATAGAAAAATATTCAAAAATCTTCTCTTTCAGAACTGCAACGCTCAGATGCTTGAAATTTGGTATGTACAGTTGGAACGCAAACCCTCGAAAAGCGGTGATTGTATTTACAACGGTGGATCCTTCCACATAAAAAATAGGCCCTAAAAATGGCGAACATGGTTCTTGACGAAATTTCCCATTATTCTCAAATGTATTTAGAGGTATTGGCTATATTAAAATGATTCAACACATAAAATTGCTTTGCTAACTAGTATTAAGCAGGCTTTCTCAACAAAACTGAGGGCCAAAATTGCTCGAAATGCTACAAATACAATACACTACCTTGGTTCTACAGAAAACTTGCATCAACAAAAAACATAATTTACAGAGAGCCGGGACTTTCTCCAATGCGCACACCCATGCCATTGAAAACTTTATCATTTCCTCTTTGTGCATGTGAAATTTCAAGCAATATCGTTTTGGAACATTTTTAAATTGCAAAATGAAAGATGGCATCAATGGTTTTAACGCTCAAGAAACGGTCTTGCACGTGATATGAGCACCAGCAATACTTGCCAGACAGCCACAATTTAGACAGAAAATTAAGGTCGACAGCTTGTCAAACATGAACTCAAATTGCTAAAAGTACGGAGTTTAGTGAGCTAAAATAGACTACAAACTGGTAGAACATACCTCACCGGGGGCTCACCCGACTGCTGGCCTGATTGGCATTGTGCAAATTTGACCTGCCACTCCAATTTATGACAATAATATCCTTTTCAAACTTTATTTATCTTTCAAACAGTCATCTGTTATCTGTCAAATAATTTATTAGGTCACTTTGTTGTTACGTCATTGTTGAAAATGATGACGTAATCATATTACCTAGAACTATAGGCAGCCGGCATGCCATGTAAACGTATAATAGTTACGTCGAATATGAATTAACAAGCTAATTTCATTAGAACCCGGGACGAAGTAAGAGAGTTTTTTTTCTTTCTTGTCATTTTGTTTGTCTAGTTTTCGAAATAATTTATAATCTGATTTTACAATTTGCCCAACAACAACCAGTGGTATATACTTAAGTGAGAAAGAAACAAGAAACAAGCCGAGCGGGGATGGAAGGAGGTCGGGTGGCCGCAGGGGGGGGGGGTTAGTTTTGGAAATAATTTACGATCTGATTTTATAATTTGCTCAACAATTACCAGTGGTATATACTTAAGTGAGAAACAAACAAGAAACAAGCCGAGCGGGGATCCATAGAAGGAGGTTGGGCAGCCGCGGAGTGGGGAAGGGCGAGGTGGGGGGGGGGGGGGGGGGGAGTAGCACTTACTACATCATATTTAGACTAACTAATTCCTATTTAATCACAGATATATCTACAAATGAGACAAAGATGTGTTGTTATACATTGGTATAATATTAATTTAGTCTGGAAAGACACCTGTAGTGATGTTTTGGTACCAAACATCCAAACACGACTTGAACACTGAACAGTCGTTGCTCTCTCTCTCTCTCTCTTTCTGTCAATTCAATAGAAGAGTTTTGGCTACAGTGTTGTTACACACACTGAGATTTATAACATTTGAATCTTCAAAGAGGACTCTTTTTTTAATTTAAAAGAGGACTCTTGTCGCATGTGACAACAGCAAAAACGTGCTTAGTCTGACGACTAGCTGCTTATATAAGCGAACAGCAAAATCCTGATTGACTGGTTGGCTTGCAAGAATACCTTTCCATTCTGAAATAGTCTGGTGACTACGAAGTTCGACGATGCACCTGAAAAGGGTGTCGGGGTGAGTGGGTGGGTGCGTGGTCGAGGGGGGATGTGTGGGGAAAATTGGAGGCTTGCTACATGTACGTGCCATCCGACGTTTGGCGCGTGGCACAAAAAGCAACCATAATACTGTACATATATACTTAAACTGTATATGAATCACTAAACTTCGGCAAACTCCATACCTTGAATAATTGTTAAGACCTTTGACTGTGTACCTAAACAGTCTGCTTGAAAGTGGAAAACAGAAGAGGTGTAAGGAACTGTTAAAATACGCACGTACTTTGTATATTGATTCATCCAACAGCAAACTGAACATGAATATAAAAACAACCACCAAAAATCCAAACTAGAATGCACAAATACAAGATGTTCATCTTATCACCCGTAAACCTTCTGACCCTTATAAAATAAAAAAAAAGTGAAAACCTTCCCGCACTTCACCAGTGTTAGATCTATGCGAATCTGCAGGCCACTCGATTCCTATCACTGCCTAATGAATGTGTTGTAACTGTTATTTGATTCGATTCGGAAATCGACTGTCCAAGAGTTTACTTTCAGGACACAGAGTATGAAGAATAAACCCAGAGTTGAGCATAAAGTGTACCGGATTGCCCTTTACGTTTGCCTTCAGGAAGATTTGTGAATGCAAAAATATCAAATTTTCTGGTGACCTTTAAGATACATGGGACTGCTAGTCAAAGAAAGATAAGACCACACAATTTCAGTTAAAGTTCTAATTGGCACACAAATGAAGAAATTGAGAACTTACATGTATGTAAATGTGTGCGCTTAAGGAGACTGGGTACATTTCATGTGGAAGCACCTCGGCAATTTTGATTTATACCTACCTTTCCAAAGGGAATCAACTCTTTTAGAAAAGCATTTGCTCCTTTGGAGGCAAAGTGTTTTTTGAAGAATTTTCCGGTACAGGAAAACTATGTGGAAGTCAATAAAGTTGTTCCCCTTTGTAGAAATGGCAGCCGTTCCCCGTTTGTAGAAATGGCAGCCGGAAATACATGGAGGCATACCCACCGTGCCACCATAAAATTTTTAATTCTAGCAAACCTGCAGGTCCAAAATCTGGCAAACATTTCCATTGTTGTGATTTCTTTATTTGTGTGTTTCCGGATATCCGTAAATTAATTATGGATTTAGGATATCGATAAGTAAGGAATAAACATGATAAGGAAGAGTTTTTTAATACCAGGTGGGGATGGGGAGGAGGATGAACTGGAGGGGGCGGGGAGGGTGGGGTCGGAAATCAATAAGTCTCGGAGCAGGCGGTGGGGGGGGGGGGGGGGGTCATATATTTTATTAGGCATATTGCATGAGTGTGTGTGTGGGGGGGTCAGAATTATTCTATCAGCCTTCATTTTTACCCTAAAATTTTGTTACCCCTCAAAGTTCAGACTCATTTGAGAGGGGGGGGGGGGCAGCTTCATATCTGAAACAGATCTTTTCATTGATTTACTAGAAGAACAGTATGAAAGTGTCTATAAATTCATGTCAAGTAGATGATTATGTCCCCCCCACCAAAGGGGACATATTGTTTTCAGTGCCGATCCCGTCGGCGTCTGCGTCGGCGTCAGCGTCGGCGTGACAGATTCTTGTATGCACGATATCTCTTGAACCAATGAATGGAATTTCACCAAACTTGCATGGATACATCATTGGGACATACTTAAGAGCTGATTAGATTTTGGTGACCTTGACCTCATTTTCAAGGTCATTGGAGTACTTAGATTACAATTTCTTGTATGCGAGATATCTCTTGAACCAATGGATGGAATTTCACTAAACTTGCATGGATACATCACTATGACAAGTTTCAGAGCTGATTAGATTTTGGTGACCTTGACCTCATTTTCAAGGTCACTGGAGGACTTATATGACAATTTCTTGTATGCGCGTTATCTCTTGAACCAATGGATGGAAGTTCACTGAACTTGCATGGATACATCACTAAGAGAATTTTTAGAGCTGATTAGATTTTGGTGACCTTGACCTCATTTTCAAGGTCACTGGAGGACTTAGATGACAATTTCTTGCATGCGCGATATCTCTTGAACCAATGGATGGAAGTTCACCAAACTTGCATGAATACATCATTGGGACTACCTTAAGAGCTGATTAGATTTTGGTGACCTTGACCTCATTTTCAAGGTCACTGGAGGAATTAGGTGGCAATTTCTTGTACCCATAATATTTCATATACCAATGGATGGAATTTCACCAAACTTGCATGGATACATCACTGGGACTAGCTTAAGAGCTGCTCAGACTTTGGTGACCTAGACGTGAATATATCGTTGTGACAGGTTTAAGACATGTTTAGTATTTGGTGACCTTGACCCATTCTTAAAGGACACAGTCATCTCTGTAGGATATCTTTAGAACCAGTGGATGGATTTTCTCCAAACTTGCCTAGATATTTTACTTGTACAGGCTTTTTTTCATTAGAGGGAATGGGAAATGGGCTGGTGGGGGGACATCAGTTTTTCTCTGAAAAACATTTCTAGTTTTGTAATTAATTTTAATGCCTGCATTTGTGATAATATCAGTTGTCCAGGTGCCTTTTCATCAGCAAAACTACTGTGGCTCCCCCAGACCCCGCCACCCAGAGGCCCAATTAATAGGCTATTATCAACAGTTATAATTATCAAGCATTCAACAACAGATTTCTGGATGGTCACGTGCAGAAGAAAGTGAAAGAAATGCAGACAAAGTTTAAACAGACCATGATTAATTAACCTACTGGAATAAGAAAATGTTCTTTGTATTTCATACAGCTTTTGATTGAGGTCAGTCTGACATAAAATAGGTAAAATGGTGTGGGTAGCTGGGATTGGGGGATGGGGCAGGTCATGTCATAAATTTTTTTGTCGCCTATCTGGGGGGAGGGGGTGGGGGGATAATTCTGTTGAGACTGGGTCGGAAAAATTTCGGTGATTCATATGAAAATGTATCCGGCCCCCCACCTGATAAATGACTCGTCCCTAAATAGTAAAACGGCATCCCATACAAAATTACGTCATAAGTTTATCAACAAGTGTCGGTGTTTACAAATTGCTACAGTATCGAGGTAAGAGTTGACATTATTCTCTCTCTCAATAAATGATGTATGAAAAATATTTGCTTGACTGTTTTATTCTGTCTTGGTTGAAAATTAATCAGTGTTAGGTGGTAAGGTTTCTACGAACAGGCAGATTTGCGAGTTTGTTATATTCGTGCGATGTCACGTAGGCCTAAGGCTGGCATGATTTCGACGCCATTTTTAGCTCACCTGAGCCAGCGGCTCCGGGGGAGCTTATAGGATGGTAAGGCTCCGTCGTCCGTCGTCGTCCGTCGTCCGTCCGTCCGTCAACAATTTCAAACGACTTCTCCTCTGAAACCGCTGGGCCGATTGTAACCAAATTTCATACAGAGCCTCCTGGGACCTTAAGAACAAAAAATTGTTCAAACAGTCCTGGTCACATGACCAACATGGCCGCCATGCCCATATATGGTAAAAACCTGAAAAAATCTTCTTCTCCAGAACCAATAAGCCGATGGCCTTGAAACTTGGTATGTAGCATCGGGTACGCGAGTACTACCAAGATTGTTCAAATTATGACCTTGGGTTGACCTTGACCTTTTTTACGGTAAGGTCAAATTTGCTTCCTTATGCTTTTATATGGCAAGATGCTACAACATAAGATATCTTGGAAACTGTTGAAGATTTTGGGCTAAAAATTGGTATCTACAGTCATCTTAATGACTACATGAAGATTTACGAGTATAAGAGGTCAAGGTCGTTCTTTGACCTTTGACCCTGAACTCTTATATTTTGACAAGTTCTAACAATCTACTCAAAAGCCACTTAGCCAATTGAAACCAAATTTCATATAGAGCCTGCAGGGGTTGAGGGAACAAAAATGTATTCATACGGTTCAGGTCACATGACCAACATGGCCACCACGCCTATATATGGTAAAAACCTTTAAAAATCTTCTTCTCCAGAACCAGTAGACCGATGGCCTTGAGTTTTGATATGTAGCATTGGGTACTTGAGTACTATCAAGATTGTTCAAATTATGACCTTGTGTTGACCTTGACCTTTTATATGGCAAGGTCAAATTTGGGAAAATGCTAGAACATGAGATTTCATGATAAGTTTTGAAGATTTTAACCTAAAAATTGGTATATACAGTCATCTTAATGAGTACATGAAGATTTGTGAGTACAAGAGGTCAAGGTCATTCTTTGACCTTTGACCCAGAACTCTCATATTTTGACAATTTCAAACAATCTCCTCAAAAACCACTGGGCCAATTGTGACCAAATTTAATATAGAGCCTCCAGGGGTTGAGGGAATGAAAACATTTTCTAACGGTCATGGTCACATGACCAACATGGCCACTATGCCCATATATGGTAAAAACCTTTAAAAACCTTCTTCTCCAGAAACAATTAACCGATGGCCTTGAGACTAGGTATGTAGCATTGGGTACTTGAGTACTATCAAGATTGTTCAAATTATGACCTTGTGTTGACCTTGACCTTTTTTACGGCAAGGTCAAATATGGGAAAATCCTAGAACATGAGATTTCATGGAAAGTTTTGAAGATTTTGGCCTAAAAATTGGTATATACAGTTGTCTGAATGAGGTCATGAAGAATTATGAGTACAAGAGGTCAAGGTCATTTCTTGACCTTTGATCCAGATTGCTCATACTTTGACATTGGTACCCATTTCCTTAAAAATCAAAGGGCCAATTGTAAACACATTTCATATATAGCCTCCAGGGGTTGATTGAATAAAAATTTGTTCAAACAGTCGAGGTCACATGACCAACATGGCCGCCATTACCACTTATGGTATAAATCTTTAATATGTTTCTTCTCCAGAACCAATACACCTATGGCCTTGAAACTTGGTAAGTAGCATGGAGTACTAGAGTACCACCAAGAGTGTTCAAATGGTGACCTTGGGTTTACCCTGACCTTTATTGCGGCATGGTCAAATATGGGAAAATGCTAGAACATAAGATTTCGTGGAAAGTTTTGAAGATTTTGGCCTAAAAATGGTATATATGGCTGTCTTGATGAGTACATGAAGATTTATGAGTACAAGCGGTCATGGTCATTCTTTGACTTTTGACCCAAGACTCATATTTTGACAATTTCAGACATGATAAGAAAAAGCCGCGTTGCCAATTGCCCAGGTGAGCGATTCAGGGCCTCATGGCCCTCTTGTTTGGTTTGTTTACAAACTGGGTAGGCATATATTATTTTGCAATTTTAAAATGTTCCAAAACCAAATTTTCTGAAATTTCACATGATAGTAGAGGATAGTTCAATGTTTTTCATGGCATAGGTCTGCGACCTGGAGAAAGTCGAATACGCTATAAATCGTAATTTTTTGTTCACATGTTTGACGTGGAAGTAAAGGGCACTGTTTCGTTAATAATTACACAGCCAGGAAAGAATGTCTTGGACTTAATCTAACGGAAATATTTACTGATGGAAGTCAGAGAGGTGCTCTTAAAATTTCAACCGGTGAGGCAATTTCATAAATCTGTATGGTTGCATGAAATTACTGAGGGGTTCGTCGATAGCCATTTTGATGGCGACAATTTCGAACAAAAATCCATTGCTATGTGTTTGATTATATCCCTACTCCTTGGAGCTGCGTTCCAACTGGTAGCATTGCCCAATAGTCCTTTACCAAGTTTGGTCAAATGGTGGCCCCAGGGTCCAATATGGCCCCTGGGCGTGGAGTCCAAGGTTTGAACCATAGAAATGCAAAGAAAAATCTTAAGAAATCTTCTACTTAAGAACCGCAAAGCTTAGATGCTTGAAATTTGGTATGATGCATTGCCTAGAAGTCCTTTACCAAGTTTTTTCAAATGGTGGCCCTGGGGTAAGGAGTCCCAGGTTTGAACCATATTCAAAAATCTTCTACTTCAGAACCACAAGGCTTTATATAGATACTTGAAATTTGGTTTCATACATTGCCTAGAAGTTCATTACCAAGTTTGTTCAAACAATGGCCCCAGGGTCCATAATGGCCACAGGGTCCATAATGGCCCTGCCCGAGGGGGTCCTGGGTTTGAACCATAGAAATACATAGAAAAATATGCAGAAATCTTCTTCAGAACCACTTTGCTCAGATGCTTGAAATTTGGTATGTAGCATTGCGTTATAGTCCTTTATCAAGATTGTTCAAATGATGGCCCCAGGGTCCAAAATGGCCCCAGGGCAGGGAGTCCTGAGTTTGAAACATAGAAATACATAGAAGAAAAACATTCGCCAATCTTCTTCTTCAGAACCACTTGGCTCAGATGCTTGAAGTTTGGTATGATGCATTGCCTGGTGGACTCCTAAAATGTTTGTGTAAATGGTGGCCCTGGGATCCAAAGTGGCCATGGGGAGGGGAGTCTTGGGTTTGAAATTAAAATATACTTAAAAACCTTTTTCTCCAGAACCCTTTAGTGCAGATGCTTGAAATTCGGTATGATGCATTGCCTAGTGGTCCTTTACCAACTTTGTTCAATGATGGCACCAGGGTCAAAAGTGGCCCCACCCCAGGGGGTCCTGGGTATAAACTATAGAAATACATAGAACATACTACTTGGCTCAGATGCTTGAAATTTAGTATGTAGCATTGCCTAGTGGTCCTTTACCAAGATTATTCAAATGATGGCCCCAGGGTCCAAAATGGCCCTACCCCAGGGGTCCATGGATTGAAACATAGAAATACATAGAAAAATATTCAAAAATCCTCTTCTTCAGAACCATTTGGAAATGGTTGCAAACTATCAGGTTGTTCAAATGATGACCCTAGTTTGACTTTTAACCTTTTTGCTCCGGTGAGCGATTCAGGGCCTCTTGGCCCTCTTTTCCTTTATTTATTGGAACTTAATTTTTACTGAAACTTAATGCTGATAGCCGGGACAGGCATAGACTCTCAAAAATTTGGCTTTATTGTACATTTCACTTTGGAGTTCCTGGCCCTTGAGTGCTTAAATAGCCCATTGGGCACAGGGACTTACTTCATCAAACTTGACAAATTGAAATTTGGCCATATTGTACTTGCCTTAATTAGAGTTAATTACCTTTGAGTGCTGAGGACGAACTACAGGAAAAACCCATCTGATAGCCAAATTTCACCAGACTGATTTAATAAATTTGTGGTAATTTTGGAAGGATGTACTCCTGTCTTAGAACCGAATAAATACGGAACCTGTTTTGATTGATCTAGGGACTTAAAGTTTATCTTTTCTTTGAGATAGTATGGCCATCTTTCAGAGAGTGAGACAAAACAGTTGAGAGCATAAAAATAGAAACAGCCTCCCCCACCCAATCCCACACCAGCTACAAGCAGAGCAGACCCTTGGTTAAGGCAATATCAGTATTAAAGGCTGCCTTAATGCCAAAAGTTTCAGAGCACCTGTGCAGTATCCAACCACCATCAATTATACTGTGAAATGGGAAAAGGAATATACTTTCTAAGTAATATTAATATAGGTCAAGGTTTTCTCAATTTAAAATTTTCTTCAGTATTAATCTACTTTGGGTAGGGAGTTCTTGAGTATCCTTCTGTACATAATCACTTTGTTTTGACTTGGTACTTTTGATGTGGTTCATAAGTATTTTGTTTCATTTTGATTTTTTGTTTGACATGCCATGGGTTAAAGGCCCCATTGCCTTCCCATTGATGAAAAAAAATCTACACAATAAGTCATTATAAACAGCAGCTCTACCACTTTGATATCAAGATGGCAGTTTATATGCATATGTTTACAAGACAGGGTTTTTGCTTTCAAAAACAATCCCATTGATCTAGATCCATCTTGTAAGATGGTTCTTTTTCTTTGGGATTGTTTGGCCATTTTATAAGTGAATTACAGAAGACTGATTTACATATTTGTGGTAAATTGGGAATGAAGGACAAACTCCTGCCTTATAACTGAATAAATACGGTACTAGTGTATATCACTAAGTCTTGTAAAAAATAGGATGGACAGGTTACATTATTAAATTGAACAATGACAAATATCTTCACAAACTATTATTTTCTTTTCTGTTTCAAGCATTGAAATATACACAAAAGTGAAACAATGAATGGGATTCTAGTCCTGTACATTGTACTTTAACCATAAAATAAAGTTTGTGATATGAAAAGTAGGACATTTTAGTTTAATACCAACTAAAACGACCCAAATAAGTTCTTTTACACTTGAGAAACTCAAAAAAAAAATTTCATTGGTTTGAAGTTAGCTTATCATAGTCATTAAAATGGTTTAACTGTTAAACAGTTGTGAAGAGCTTTCAAGGACATGTTACAGTACAGATCAAATTTTGTTTACTGTCGTGTCAATGCACTTTTAATTTTGGACCAAACCTTGAAATAGGTTGAGCAGCTTGTCACGGAAAAAGTCGGCTCCTTCCGTATCAGTCATAACACCTTTATATAATACCATTTGCAACAATTCCGGTACATTATAATGTAGTCTGGAGGTTCAGCTTGCAGTATCAAAAGTTAAACTATTACCAGGCAGTAGTTCGAATCCTGTGTTTCCCCCTTTTTTTTCACTTATGTATTTTTATTTCTTTATTCTTTTTTTAAAGTTTATTTCATTTTGACTTCACCGCTTCTAATAATGAATTCCCTTCTTGTTTTGCTATGAGTGAAACTACACACAATAACTAAAAGCTTTATGTAATGCATTGATTTTTTGTATCAGAACTAGTATCCACAGGATGAATGGATGAAATGCCGGCTTTAAAGTCTGTTTAACAATATATTAGTCATAGCAGGACGATGTAAGGGTGATTAAGAAGAACATTGTGCAATAAAGCACCAGTTACGTTCGAACATGACCGAGGCTCCATATGAACCCGAACCCGCGACACCATGATCTAAAGTCAGGAGCGCTAACCACTTGATAACGCAGACGCTTCAGCATCAACTGCAAACACAACGCCCAACTGTGACAAAACTGCACCTCTGTCGAAGCTGGGAAAAGCATTTAATTTGTCATTTTGAGTAGCGGGATTGGCTGCGATGATGCTGGGTAACTTTTCTTTTTTCTGGTTTCGTCACCAGATATTGTCAGGGTCACTGATGCGGCTTTATTAGCCGAAACTACGTAGTCTGGCCCATGTTCCTACTTCTGTATGTATTCTCTGCTCCTGAAGGAACTTTTTAAGATTTTAATTTCAGTTCCGGGGCGCCTGCTAATTTGGATAATAGTAGGGCGAGGGCCTACTGTACTTGCAGTAGGTGCAGGTGGGGTAGTTTGTATATTTTTTCTCTCGCCTATCATATCATTTGTTTCTCTCTCTCTCTCTCTCTCTCTCTCTCTCTCTCTCTCTCTCTGTCAGACGTCTGAAAATAGACTGAAAAATTGTCCCAACGAGCTGTTAAAGCATCCCCCCCCCCCCCCCCCCCCCCCCGCAAAAAAAAAAAAAAAAAAAAAAAAAAAAAAAAAAACGAAAAAACTGAACCAAAGGCATGCCCATGCAAAAATATGTATTATACGTGTAGTTATATGTATTATACGTGTAGTTTTACCCACTTCACCACGGCGGCCATTGTAATGTTTGGCATTATTACTCAATACTTATTACTTCACTATGCTGACGGATAATGACGAGCGCATTCGGGTATATTACGGAGATGGGCGGAAGGTTGTTTTGCTACAGGTAAAGTTGTGGTTACCCATTTACACGTCCCAATGGAATCGGCGACCTTTTGACACGACAGGCTAGAAATTTTATTTATAAAATACTGCATGAATTTATACCACTGGGAGAGCAATGGTGCATTGAAAAAGGCATGTTGACATCATTGTATTTTGTATGATCAAAAACGTCTGCTTGGGAGAAAAAAAACACATATACCATGACAATGGTCAAGTGCTTTATGCACTAGGCTCTTAGTTCAGGGTCAGATGTTCGATCCCAGCTACACCAGTCTGTAGGATAAGACTTCAAACTGAGGTCCCCAGCTTGGAATGACCTTTTTGCTGGTAAAATGTTAAATGTGGGTTCACTCACAGTACGGGGGCATTCGAAAAGTAATGCAAATGGCCTCATAACTTTGTTTAGGGGAATACTGGGTATAAATGCTATGCATATGCTGAAAACACTACATTTTGTCTTTACAATGATACCAAACGCTGTACAAAGACACCTTTCCATATTGACTTACAACGCATTTTATTAGGCCCCAGTCATACCACTGGGCTAATTTCATATGTAAAATCTTTTCAGTGTTGGGCATATTCAAGTCAAATATCATTGCAAATACAAAATTAATCTTTGTCAGTTGCTTGTCCATTGTTGCGTACAATATTCATACAAAAATTAAAAGGGTGGCAACTGTTATCGATTTATTCCTTGCAAAGCAATGCACAATTCTTATGACTTTAAAATGGGTTTTTCTCTTCCAAAACAATCCCAACAATTTGGAAAGGACAAATCCACCAAAGAAATTTGATAGTTTGCATGAATATCAATGAAATTTTGAACAACTTTTGCAACATCAAATTAGGAAAGACTGTTTTGTAATGAGCTGGAACTGATTGTGATTTATGTTTTAAGGTGAATGGATACACTTCCAGGGGAAACAACTCTGCCATTTTCATTTTTGCCTCTCTTCTCAATGGGGATCAACTCTAAAATAAAAGAACTTGCTCCCTTTAGGATCAAATTCTTTTTCTTTTAACAGTAGACCCCATTTTCAGAAGGGTTTTGTTGTCCAGGGAAGCAAACAGAAGGTCACAAAAGTTTTTTTCTCTTTTTAGCTCATCTGAACAAAGTTCCGGAAAAGCTATTGTACTATCCCCGCCATTGGCATAAGCAAAATGTTAAAGTTTTATGTTAAATTTAAGTTTTTAAAATCTCATAGTTTCTAAACCCTTCAATCAATTTGAATTATATTTGGTATGATAATAGATATTGGTCTTAAATTTTATTCAGCACCATTCCCAACCCCCAGACTTGACCTATATAGGTCAAGGTCACAGACTTAAGAATTTCATGTTAAAGTTTTACGTTTTAAAGTTTTTAAGATGTCCTATTTTTAGCTCACCTGAGCCGAAGGCTCACAGGTGAGCTTATAGTATAGGCAGGCATCCGTCGTCCATCGTCCGTTGTCCGTCCGTCGTCCGTCAATATTTTCAAACGACATCTCCTCTGAAACTACAAGGCCCATTGTTACCAAATTTCATATATAGCATCTATAGGCAGGGGGAACCAATAATACTGTTTTTTATCCAAATCGCTTCAGAACTTTGGTTGCTATGGCAACTTAAAGTTTCCATTGACTTGTATGGGAAAAATTGAAAATTTGCATTTATTGCTATGTCACTGCAGATATTTTGACAAAAATTTTACAGAAATGTTCCTTGAGTATTCCTCTATCAATGACATGAACTTTATGTAAATTGCACAATTTGGCTGGTTGCCATGGCAACCGAATGGTTAAAAAATAGAAAAAATATTCAAAAATCATCTCCTCAGAAACTATGCAACCAATAAAGCTCAAACTTCACAGAAAGGATCTTAGTACTAGCTTCTATAAAAGTACTGTTTTTCTTGGCAATTGCTCTAGCAGTTTGGTTGCTATGGGAACTGAAAGTTGCCATTGACTTATAATGGCAAAATGGAAAATTTGCATTTATTGCTATGTCACTGCAGATATTTTGACAAAACTTTTACAGAAATGTTCCTTGAGTATTCCTCTATCAACGACTTGACCTTTATGTAAATTGCACAATTTGGCTGGTTGCCATGGCAACCGAATGGTTAAAAAATAGAAAAAATATTCAAAAATCATCTTCTCAGAAACTATACAACCAATAAAGCTCAAACTTCACAGAAAGGATCTTAGTACTAGCTTCTATAAAAGTACTGTTTTTCTTGGCAATTTCTCTAGCAGTTTGGTTGCTATGGGAACTGAAAGTTGCCATTGACTTATAATGGCAAAATGGAAAATTTGCATTTATTGCTATGCCACTGCGGATATTTTGACAAAACTGTCATAGAAATGTTTCTTGAGTAGTCTTTAACCAGCCATGTTAAATTTATGCAAATTGCGCAATTTGGCTGGTTGCCATTGCAACCGAATGGTTAAAAATAGAAAAATATTAAAAAATCATCTTTGCAGAAACTGTGTGGCCCAATAAAGCTCAAACTTTACAGAAAGGACCTTAGTACTAGCCTCTATAGAATTATTGTTTTTCATGGCAATTGCTCCAGCAGTTTGGTTGCTATGGCAACAAAGAGTTTCCATTGACTTATAATGAGGAAAATGGAAATTGGCAATTTTTGCTGTCTAACTAACTGCAGTTATCTAAATTTTTTTCTACAGAAATGTTTCTTGAGTAGTCCTCTACGATTCATATGAATTTTCTCCAAATCGCTGAATTTGATTGGTTGCCATGGCAAAATATAGTGTAAATTTCGAAAAAAAAAAAAAAAAATCTTCTGCTCAGAAGCCATATAGGGGATGAAGCTGATATTGTGCAAACATGTTGATGACAGTAGTTTCTACATAAATTTTATTCTTTTTCTTCCAATCCTATAAGAACTTTGGTTGCTATGGCGACATATAGTTTCCATTGACTCATAATGGGAAAAGTGAAGCCATGAGGGGGATGAAGCTGATACTTAGCATACATATTAATAATTTTAACCTCTACCTAAAGTATGTTTTATATTATCATTGCCCATGTGAATTTGTTGCTATGGCAACTTAAAGTTTCCATAGACTTATAATGAGGAAAGTGGACATTTGCTATTTATTTCTGTGTTACTGCAGATATTTTGACAAAAATTCACAGAAATGTTCCTGGAGTAGTCCTCTACCAGCCATATGAATTTTTCCCAATTACCCGATTTTGATTGGTTGCCATTGCAGCTGAAAGGCCAAATTTTCACTATTTTTTTTGCCAAAGATCTTCTGAGAAGCCATTAATGGGGGATAAAGCTTATTTTTTTGCATAAATGTTTGTGATATTATCCTCTACATAAATGGTGTTTTTTATTGCTGTTGTGCATGGTGTTTTGTTGCTGTAACCTCTGCCTCAGTGCTCAGGTGAGCGATATAGGGCCATTGGCCCTCTGGTCTTAAGTCTTGGATCAATTTGAATTATATTGGGTATGATGATAGATATTGTTCTGAAATTTTATTCTAAAGTTTTTAAGATCTCATAGTTTCTAAACCCTTTAATCGATTTGAATTATATTTGGTATGATGATAGATATTAGTTGGATATTTTATCAGTCACATCCCCAATCCTGGACATGACGCACTTCAGGTCAAGGTCACGGACTTAGCAATTTTATGTTAAAGTTTTAAAATTAAGTTTTTTAAAGATAGCAATTTTATGTTAAAGTTTTACAATAAAGTTTTTTTAAGATCTCATAGTTTCTAAACCCTTTGATTGATTTGATTCATATTTATTTTCATAATAGATATTGATTAGAAATTTTATTCAACTGCATCCCCACCCCTGGACATGTCCTATAGGTCAAGGTCACAGACTTAGAGAAATTTTATGTTACAGTTTTACATCGAAGTCTTTGAAATCTCATAGCTTCCAAACCCTTGGATGGATTTGAATTATATTTAGTACGATGATAGATATAAGTCAGGAAATTTATTCAGCACCAAAACCGCTCCTTAGTATTATAAAAAACAAATACTAGCACTTGGAGATGGACAAGCGTAGGTTCAGGCGAGCTATCCTGTCTGGAATAATAACAGACTTTCATGTACCAAGGCTGTACTTGTTTTGGGGTATTACATTTTGCTCACTGCATAAAAAAAGTATTACTACAATACCAATAAAGAGGTCCATCTGATTGTCATTCAAGGCATGAAAATGGTCATTAAATAAATGTAACTTGCACATTGTGTTGGATATGTCCTTGTTTACAGAAGGAGAAACTGAGCAGACTGCTCCAGTATTCAGGTTATGTTAAGGAACCATCTGATAGTTGTACAAACTGCTGGCTTTTTTGATAGCAACTGATTTTATGGGATCAGGGCTGTTCAAAACATTGTTCAAAACATAGCACAACAAAGCTGTTAGTCAAGGATTTCCTCTGAACGTATACCCATTCACCTTTATAATGCTTATTAGAAATATTTTGGCAGTGCTTGATTTACTTCTCTTTAATTAGGCTCTAAAATAATTCCCCCCATCCCACCTTTCGTAAAACATGATGCCTTTAAGGGCATTTAATAGGCTTAATACAGTAATTTAAAAGAATATGATGAATTCTGGAGTACCCCAAGCATCCTGTTTATACATGTGTGGTGTAACTTAACCTTGATGGCATTTACAGTATTTTTCGCAGGCAATAGGGCTTGAAGTTTGATTTAGATTGTCTTGCAGCGGGATGATTGGAATGCATTGTCAGACCTTACTTTGTATGAAAAGTTAGAAAAATATACTGCATTTGTCGTTTGGTTATTTCTCTGGTTTAGTTGGAATAGATAAAAAGGTATTGGTCTGTCACTGCCTCAGTTGATTTTCACATACGTCCCCAAACACTTAATATTACTGTTTTCTTTTCTTTCAGGAAAATTATATATTTGATGGTGGTAAGCTGGGTGTTGCTGGCCATGACAAAAAAACAAGATCACCTCCATTTCATCACCATGACATCAGAAATAACTATAATGCATTGCAGTCACATCCTGTCTCGAGGTGGAAGCAGGCAGGTCTCAGAAAATCAAAAGAAATACTTTCCAAAAATACTGTGATAGATCCTGATAATAATAAAAGTGTTCATGTGTGTTCAAAAAATCAAAGAGTGCCCCAAAACAATATTGATTTGCCCTCTTTAACATCAATTTCATACACAAAACGTGATAATGAATCTGAAGACAAATCCTTAATTTATACTATCAGTGTTCCATATAAGGATAGTATTTCAAGGTCATCTGACAACTTGAGGGCCGAGCCTCAAGGTCAGCAGGTTTCATCAAAGAGAAAGTTTGTTTCATCTGTGACTCTTGATATATCTGTCAAAAATGGGAAAGAAAAGAAAAATATTTTCACTACAAGAGGACCAGTAGAGTACAAGGAGATTGAC